>JACXIL010000270.1:0-272201 GCA_014737365.1 Bombus soroeensis | reverse complement strand
TAATACTGCAATTAAATGTTCTTAGAATGAAATTTTATAAGTGATGAAACATGTTGTTGTCTTTTTATTTCAGTACAACGTTTAAATTTGGCAATAGCTGTGGCACACAAATTAGGTATTGTAAAAACGAAAGCAGAATTTTTTTCTCAAGTACATAAACCATCTATAAATCTCCACAAAGAATGTCTTATTGTTGGTAGAGCAAAGTTAGAGATAAAAAAAGCTGATAGAGTTAAAATAGAGTCTAAAAGTTCCAATTTTTCTTATACAAGACCATCTGTATGTCTTTTGGAAAGAATAGCTAGTTGTATTGTACAGAAAGAGCCAGTTCTTCTAGTTGGAGAAACTGGTACAGGGAAAACAAGTTGCGTACAATACCTTGCGCAGATAACAGGCCATAAGTTGATAGTAATAAATATGAACCAACAGAGTGAAAGTACAGATTTACTTGGTGGTTACAAACCGGTAGATCTTAAACTTTTGATTCTTCCAATTCGTGAAGAATTCGAGATTTTGTTTCGATCTTATTTTGCAATTGAACCAAACTTAAAATATTTGAATCATATTGGGCGTTGCTTTGAAGGAAGAAAGTGGAAGATGTTGATTACTTTAATGATTCATAGCACTAGTGCTGCTTTGAAAAGACTGAAGACGTCTACAAAAAATCAAAATGAGGTAGAAGTTTTAAAGAAATGGGAAAAACTAGCAGAGAAATTAGAAAAACTTCAATCTCAGGTGCAGAGTCAGTTTTCTTTAGCATTTTCATTTGTAGAGGGTAGTCTAATCAAAGCACTGAAAAATGGAGACTGGGTTTTGTTAGATGAGATAAATTTAGCTACTGCAGAAACATTAGAATGTCTTTCTGGTTTATTAGAAGGATCTTGTGGATCTCTATCTTTGTTAGAGCGTGGAGACAAAGAACCAATTAAAAGGCACAAAGACTTTGCAATTTTTGCTTGTATGAATCCTGCAACAGATGTTGGGAAAAAAGATCTTCCCATGGGTCTGAGGAATAGATTTACAGAATTCTTTGTTGATGAACTCACAGAAAAATCAGATTTACAACTTCTAACGAGTTCATATCTGAGTGACTTAAATCTGTCACCAGAAAAAATTGAAAACATTGTCAAATTTTACTTAAGTGTCAGGAAAGAAGCAGAAACCAGTCTTCTTGATGGAATTGGGCATAAGCCACATTACAGTTTGAGAACACTATGTCGTGCTTTAAGTGTGTCTGCACAGAATCCTTGTGGAAATATAATGAGATCCTTATATGAAGCATTTTGTTTAAGTTTTCTAACACAGTTAGATAGTAAATCTTACCCAATAGTACAAAGAATGATTGTAAAGGCTATCTTAGGAGAAAAAGCTGCCAGTGCTGTTATTGGAACTCCAATTCCAAGGCCACATGGCCATGCTGAGAGTTTTATGTGCTTTGAGGGCTATTGGATCTCTAAAGGTGATCTTGAGCCACAGATTCCAGAAAATGTAAGTTTGTATTCTTTTAAAGAGAATTTTACTAGTAAGCAGTTTTTACCTTTCATTGCTATAAAAATTAAGCAGTGTGTTAAATATATATATATATATATAAACAGATCTTGTAGGCAAAGTAAGATAAAGGTGAAATAAATAAAACTTTTATATTTTCTTTGATTTTAGTATATCCTCACAGAAACAGTGAAGCAAAATTTGAAAGACCTAGTGCGAGTAGTATCTATTGGTAAAATGCCTGTATTATTGCAAGGGGATACTTCAGTAGGAAAGACCAGTTTAATAACATATTTAGCAAAGGCTTCTGGACATACCTGTGTACGAATTAATAATCACGAACACACAGACTTGCAGGAATATGTTGGTACCTATGTAGCTGATTCTTCAGGAAAGTTAATTTTTAAAGAGGGTATTTTAGTAGACGCTATGCGGAAAGGTACGATGAATTTAATTTTTGATTATCCTTTTTATTATGATATTATATGTTTCAATTATTTATTTTTATACCTCTAAAATAATTTAATATTCTTCAGGATACTGGATAATTTTGGACGAGTTAAATTTAGCACCTAGCGATGTTTTAGAAGCTTTGAATAGAGTTCTTGATGATAATAGAGAGTTATTTATTCCTGAAACTCAACAAATTGTAAAAGCACATGATAATTTCATGCTTTTTGCTACACAAAATCCTCCAGGTTTATATGGTGGAAGAAAGGTAATATTTTATAAACAAATAATCCATTGTGTAAATGTATTGGTCTATAAAAAATAATTTATTCCTATTTGTTACTAGGTATTATCACGTGCATTTAGAAATCGATTTGTCGAGTTACATTTTGATGAAATTCCACCTAAAGAGCTCCAAATAATTCTACATAAAAGATGTAAGATGCCAGAAACATATTGCAAGCAAGTAATCAATGTAATGACAGAACTTCAAGTACGAAGGAAGGGTACTGCAACTTTTGCAGGAAAAAGAGGTATATTATTGTCTTAACGCATTATTTATTAGTAAATATTTTTGTCATTTAAGAAGGTAATTTTCCCATTTTTTGTAGGATTCATAACCCTTAGAGATTTGTTTCGCTGGGCTGAAAGATATCACTTGGCACCTGATATTGTAGGCACTTTGTATGATTGGAGTCAACATTTAGCGGACGAAGGATATTTAGTTCTCTCTTCAAAAGTTCGTCATTCAGAAGAATGTTTAGAAATCATAAAAGTGCTAAAGAAACATTTAAAAAGAGATGTTAGTCCAGATGCTCTGTTTTCACTCTCTGAAAAAACTTCTACTGTGACTAAGCCAATCTTGGAATCTCTTTTGTCAAAGAAGATTCCAGGATTTGAACATGTAGTCTGGACATATCAAATGCGCAAAATGGCAGTACTTCTCTCGAAAGCCTGTGACTTTAAAGAGCCAGTTCTTTTAATTGGTGAAACAGGAGGTGGAAAAACTACAGTTTGTCAACTATTGTCTGTAATTAGACAACAAGAACTTAGTATTGTCAACTGTCATATGCATACAGAAGCTTCTGATTTTCTTGGAAGTCTCCGTCCAGTTAGAGAACATAGAGAAAATCAGAAATTGTTCGAATGGGTTGAGGGTCCTTTAGTGAAATCTATGAAAGATGGAGGCTTCTTTTTAGTAGATGAAATTTCTTTGGCGGACGATAGCGTACTTGAAAGACTGAACTCTCTTCTAGGTAATTTATTATCTTGAATTATTTTTAATCACATAACAAGTATTTAATTAAGATTGTTTTATTTAAATAATATTAAAATTAATTAATTTTTTCTAGAACCTGAACGTAAACTTTTAATTGCTGAAAAGCCATCAACTGAAGAAAATGCAACAGTTACTGCACATGAAAATTTCATTTTCGTTGGTACAATGAATCCTGGTGGTGATTATGGCAAAAAAGAACTTTCACCAGCTCTTAGGAATAGATTCACAGAAATTTGGTGCGAAGGTTGTGTTTCATTGGACGACCTCAAGTGTATTATGGTACACAATCTACGTAAAGAATACAAGGAAACTGTTCCTGCAGCAATAATAGGATTCATAAAGTGGATACAAACTACAGAAATAGGAAAAAAGCTTGTCGTTAGTGTGAGAGATATCCTTACATGGGTGAATTTTGTTAATTCTTGTGAAGATTTAGGAATAGGGGACGCTTTTTTCCATGGTGCAGCTTTAAGCTATATCGATGGGCTTGGATCTGGTTTAACTGCAGCAGAAAAGTAAGTGTTATGAATTGTTATCAATTGGGTTTTATAAAATTTTAATCAAATTCTATTTTAATGAATCATATTATATATTAGTTAATTATAATTATATTGATTACTTTTTTACCGAAATATTTCTAATTATTTTAGTTCAAAGAAGTTGAAAAGTTTTAAGGATTCTGCATTGAAATTTATTAAACAGCAAATACAGAGTACATTAAAATCTGAATTAATATTAAACAATGAAGAATTTGAGGTTGACAATTATGAAGATACGTTTGGAATACATCCATTTTATATTAAGAAGGGAAATGTACAAATTCCAAGTAATGTAGGATTTGCTTTTGCAAGCCCAACAACAAAAATGAATACTCTGAAAGTTTTGCGTGCTTTGCAATTAAAAAAACCAATTCTATTGGAAGGTAGTCCAGGAGTTGGCAAAACTAGTTTAGTTTCTGCACTTGCCAGAGCATCTGGACATCGTCTTCTTAGATTAAATTTAAGCGATCAAACGGTAACTATTCCTTCTTCTTTCTTTTGTAAAAAAAGAAGAAAAAAATTCAATTGAACTAAAATGTTAAAACTTATTATTATTATAAAATTTTTAAATATTACGTAGGATATTTCGGATTTATTTGGAGCGGATTTACCAGTGGAAGGAGGGAAGCCTGGTGAATTCTCATGGAGGGATGGTCCTTTCTTAAGAGCTCTAAAAAATGGGGATTGGATTCTTCTGGATGAATTGAATCTTGCATCCCAGTCGGTCCTCGAAGGATTAAACGCCTGTCTCGATCATCGTGGTGAAGTTTACATTCCGGAATTAGGAATGTCTTTCATCGTAAAGCCAGGAACTCGATTATTTGGTTGTCAAAATCCTCTTCGTCAAGGTGGAGCTAGAAGGGGGCTTCCAAAGTCATTCTTGAACCGTTTCACACAAGTAAGTTCTTTTTATATTTAAAACAAAAGAGTAATAGAAGAACACATATATTGCTATAATAAGGAGATGATAATAAATAATATTAGGAAAAAATCGTATAAAAATACAATGATCCATCTTTTCTTGATCATTAAAGGTAGAGTTATCAGACATGTCAGTTCATGATTTTGCTTTTTTTGCTGTTTTAGGTTTTTGTGGATGCTCTGGAACAGAGAGATCTAAAATTCATTTTAAATGTTCAATTTCCGGAGTTACCAGAAGATTTACTCGATAAGATGATTCAGTTTAACGAAGAATTGAGCTCTCAAATTGGAACTACTTGGGGCCATTCGGGATCACCTTGGGAAATGAACCTTAGAGATGTCACTAGGTGGTGTGAAATAACCATGGCAGCTTTCAAAAAGGGTTCAAAAAAGATTTTCAATCCCGGAAATGGCGCTCAACTGATTTACGTTGATAGAATGAGGACAAATGAAGATAAAAAAAATGTAAGATATATATAACGTAATGTTTTTAATATTTATAATATCAATAATTTTAATTCACAAGAATATTATTTGCTATGTAATTAAATTTCATGTCTTTACAATCCTACAATATATTTCTTACAATATATGATGAAATAAACTTCTATCTAACTATTAAATGTTTTTTAATTACAGGTGATCGAGATATACAATAAGATTTTCTTACAAAATGATTGGCCTTTACCAGATCCAGAGTACTTAGTCCACTTGACGAGAGAGAAGGTCTTTTTGGGAGACGAAATATTGGATCGCAGCGATTCTGCAGTGTACGAGAACGATAATTTGTTACTCCTGAGGGAGCAGAAAACTGTCCTCAAGGGACTTGCGCAATGTGTTAACATGAATTGGATGGCCATTCTCGTAAGTAGTTTGCAAATTGGTTTAACTTGCTCGAACAAACTATCGAGTAATTATTTGCGTTTTATCTGCTCTTTTAAATAATTCTTATACAATTTATATAATTAAGTAATGCTACAAATATTAATTATATACCATTTTGTTAACTAATATATGTATCAATTGTGTAACAGATCGGTGGATCTGGAACCGGAAAGACCAGTCTCGTACATCTTCTTGCAAATCTGGCCGGACGGAAGCTGAAATCGATCGTCGTCAATTCTGCGATGGATACTACGGAAATTTTAGGCGGCTTCGAACAGGTAAGTTATTTTATAAAAGTAACATTTTTGATTGCACGTTTAATGTATCTCTCGTAAGACAGAAAATTCTGTCCATTAATCGCAACTATGCGAATACGGTATGAAAAAATATTTTGAAATTTAATTAGTAATGTTAGGAAGAGAAGCAACATTGCTTCCAGCGTAGATGTTAAATAGCAATACCGTATAACTAATAAACTAACATTCAGTAAATTCAGCTCTGGTAGACAAGATAATTAAAATAAATGGGCTCTCGACATTTACACTACTTCATGCGCGATCATGAAGTAGATTTATGACATAAAACGTAATTGGTAATATATCAAATTCAGGTTTCATTGCTTTTTATTGCCTAATAATTTTATAATCAATGTGACATAAACTTTATTCAAACTCTATCATTTTTAAAAAAGACAAAACTATACATTTACTACGTACAAGGAGGGGAAATGTATCAAGCGATAACATTGAAATTTTTAATTAAATCAAGTAAGCTTCTTCCTTACAAATTTGTTGCAGCAATCTTGCTTAAGTAGAAGTAGTAGCGATTTGCCCGAAATTTTCTAAACTTGTTTATGCACAGAGCGATCTCAGCAACCGGACCAACTCCGTTTCGAATAAAAATAAGGAAAAAATAAAAGGAGGAAAATTTGCATGATTTAATGAGTTCCGTTCTCCGCTGACAGGATTTTTTTATGGGTGCATCGATTCGTCCGCAGTAGTATAATGGAACTTTTCCCTTTGAGTCGAAATTGAAATTGCGACTTTTTCGTACAAATCGATTTTTCAACACGATTTTACGAATGACGGAGTATAATACAGTCGTGGAAGAATTTAATTTAATTTACAATCCATTTCACGTTACATCCTCTAATAAATATTCAAACGGCGTATTTGAATTTTTTGAATTAATTTGCTTGCGCGTTCAAATTTATTACAATCGCATTGAGAAAATTTGTTTACTCTATTTCTTTATTTTCTTTATCATTTATCTTCTTATCATCGCGTCGTTAACGTTCTACTCGATTTGCTTGTACCGTTTGCTTAGTCGTTTCATCTCAGTTCTTTCATCCTTTCATTGGCTATATATCTGGTGTACTATTTTCTTTCTATTCGTCGTACAACCAATGTTATTCTTGAAGAACTGAAATTAAACGCCCCAAAGGGAGTCTTTACTGTTATAAGTTGATAGACGAGCGCCATTGTCAGGCTCGAGAGGCCAGATAATCGCACGCCACCAAAGGATCAATGAGATTTCTTTCGCAGAAGCTGGAATATAACGTCTGTACCCGACGACTTGAAGTGCTTCTAGCTTTTAGTCTCGCTTCGGGCAACTTTTCCTGTTGCTCATTACCACTCGAGCCTCTTCAATTTAAATCCAACGAAATATCAAAATAACGTGTGCAGCTAGCGCAAGCAACATGATATATTAATGAAATAATTATTTTTAAACAATTATTTTGTTCCACCAATAGCATCACAGCCTTTGTGAAGTTTCTAAAGCTGAGGAAGATTAAAAAATTACCATTGTCAAAGATAATCTATCTTTATTTACACGCTTAGTAACATCGATGTCGTGATATTATAATATTATAAACGCAAATAATTGTTGTATAATCAACGATACAAATATCGCAATCAATGTTTTCGCACGATCTTCGCGTAATATCTATCGATCTGCCAGGCACCGTTTATCCATCAGCTTAAACTAATTATCCTTAACGCTATCTTCGTTCTGGCTAACACTCACGTTCTAATAATTTTTAAAAGACTTACTTTACGAGTAATGTTCGTAAGTTTACTCCGCCTTCCTCTACGAAAGTCTTTCCAGAGAAATTGACATTGTTTCAGGGATTTTCCGGACTTTATTTCTTTCATCTTTCGAATGTTGCTGGATTATGGTTCAGCTCGCGTATTTCCAGCGTTTCTCGCTTTTAAATTTCTTTCCACGCGTATCGATCGACAGCATGGACGAAAAAAGAAAAGGAAAATTTCTTTCTAAAGCACGAACCACGTGACGAATTATGGGAACAGATAAAGAAATTTTCATCCTACAAACTTTCCCAACAAGTGCTACGGTTTTCACTTTCGCTTTTATTTCTTTTCTTCTTTTTCTACCACAAACAAAAGAGCGGCAGAAGATTTCGATCGAAATTGCAAACAGTTCTCACCGGAACCAGTTCGTTTCTATAATTGTTCCACTCGCGTGATAAATCTGCAAGCCACAATTTCTCGATCTATTGCTATAGTTAGGTGAAAAATTATCCCGCCAGAGGTCTACAACTGTCACGAGTTGTGCAATTCTCTTCTTTCTCTTGTTAGTATCGATACTGTTGTGTATAGGAAGCTGGAAATGTGAAGACGCTATCGCAAGGCAGATGGAGTTTATATTCGAGGATTTCGACCGATAAACGTTCTAGTTATCGCAGTTTGCATTCGTAGATCGGATGCATGGATTCTCAGCGTTGCGTGGTAATTATATTATGAATTCTGCATTACGTTCGATCCATTATCGAAATATTCAACGCGATGACGCGCAATTGCTAGAATTGCCTTTCGAATGACGCCGATTTTTCGCAGTTTACATCGCAAGAAGCAGCAGTTGGCCACGTAGATATTGCTAAATTATAAATAGTTTATCATATATAATATATAAAATCTATAAAATAATAATTACAATATTAATAATATTAAAATAAAATAATAATTGCAGCAACGAAATATTGGATATCGTGTTGTATTGTTCCTTCATTATCGGAATTCTTAGATATTTCGACGATTTATTTATTTCTTGGCTGTTAGGTGGTTCTTGCGATACAATTTATGCATATTCTTAAAATCATCTACGGAAATTATTCGTGCAAAATGAGAAGCTTTCGTGAGATTTGTATCGTAGAAATTGATCGTTGATTTTTCAAATTTTTTGAGGATGAACCGATGTTGCTGATTTTCGTACGCTTTTAAAGTTTTGTATATTTTAACCGTTTGAGTGGCTGTTTAGATTTTGTGTCGAAAAGTCTCAGTACATTTGAACGTTACGCACGGCTGATGGTATTTTGTATTTCATTGTTATCTTCTCAGTAATTTTTATTGAACAAAACTTGGATTATTTATAAACTAATAGTACGCGTATTTTATAATAATAATAATAATAATTTTCGACCTTGTTTTTTAAATGACCCCCGGGACTCAAATGGTTAAGATCATCTACGGAAATTATTCATGCAGGATGGGAAGCTTTTGTGATTTTTGTATCGTAGAAATTGATCGTTGATTTTTTTAATTTCTTCGAACGATCGTCGTTCGTTTTCGTATGCTTTTGAACTTTTGTATATTTTGATCACTTTGGAAAATTTCGATCAAACAGGTATTTTACACGCTTATCAACTGTTAATTGTACCGAGATATATCGTGGCTTGTTCTGTTCCAAGATTTATTCTTCTTTTTTTCTAAATTATAATTTGCAGCGATTGGGCGAAGATTTGTTTAAATTTTCGTCGATTGGTCGTCGTTAATAATTTCGTTCAGCGTCAGTTACCAAGGATTTAGTTGCTCCTGGTATGAATAATATAGCAAATGAGGGAAAATACAGTTGGTTTTGTTTCAACTGTTTATTAGAAGTAGGAAATATACGTTTGGCAACGTTAAAAAAATGGAAAAAACGTGGACAATAATATTTCTATAAAATTCAATTACAGTACAATGGATATAAAATTAAATATAATACAAATCTACAAAATTCTCGGACACGTTACGCGAGGTCGTAACCAAGTATTGGGTTGGCAACTAAGTGATTGCGGATGTTGTAATTAAGTGGTATTGACAAAATCCGCAATCACTTAGTTGCCAAACCAGTACAACGCTTTGTTCTCATTTTTGATGGAAATTGTTTAGAACTCGCGTACAACTATTCCAGGCAAATTTTCCAGAAAATTAAAACCACTGCTGTTTTTCTATTTCCTTCCCAGCAAACACCAATCATTTTTATTTAATGGAGAAAAGTGAAAAAAGTTGTCTTTAAGCACAAACATACAAATTAAAATGTGTATTCTTTTTTTTTTCTTCTTTTTTGTTACAAGAAAAAGTAGCTCAGAGAACGAACGTCCGGAAATCCCTAAATTTTTGCATAGAAAATATATAATATACACATACATATACATACATATATATGTATAGGTATATATTTATCTGCATAAACACATATACAGAGTGACTAGTTTATTCTCGTTACGTCTTCACTTTGACAACACGTTTCGTTACGTTCGCTTTGACAACATTTCTCGAAACGTGTCGTTTCTTCCAGATATTTGACAAATCAGAAATTTTACTAATTTTCATAAATTTCGATATACCGTGAACTGAAATTGTTATATCGTATTTCTGTCATCCTTATATTCTCGACAGTCACGAACGTGTTAATTTCTTACCATCGAAAAAAGTAAATTGTCAATACAGAATCGTACAGTCTTTTATTCGAATACATAATTCCATTATTTACGAATTAAACATTTATTCATGGCTGAAGAAATTTCAAACGAAAACAGACAGTACAGTATATATATATATATATTATAGTATCGTGGACAAAAGGCCTAAGAGATATCGGGTGAACCATAAACAATGTCGCGAGAAAGCCGAGGTGCCGACGGCCCATCAATCGAATAGTTTCGTGGAAAAGGCCTACGTGACCCTGGCCACGAGCGGTTGCAGAATACGTGCGTGGTGGGGCTAAGACAAAGGACAAAGGGATGCTAAGGGAGAAAGACGAATTAACAGTCAGTGTTAGTTGAGAAGTCAGGGAGTGCGAACTGCGTTGTCGAGGTAGTGTTGCTAGCGTTGTCGAGTGAGTGTGGTCCGCGTGAGAGAGAGCGTTGGATCCGTGGTGACGAGTGTTAGAAATTAACTATTTAGTTGTCTAAATTATAATACGTTATTGTGATTAGTTCACATTAAACAACTATCGTTTCCTGTTTAATCAACATCTGTTTAATCCATTTATTATAAATAAACTAATTGTAGTATAAGATCTTACAATATATATATCAAATATCCGTTAAACGAAGAGTCTAATTACAACGAAAATCATGTTACAGTTTCACCATTATACATCGCATATCGAACAATTTCACGCTCGACACCGTTACGAAGAGCGTTTAATTATCGGACACCCTGTATATGCGTACATGCGACTCCGCTTCTGTATATAATTATCTGTATAATACGTGTATAATAAGGATAATCGTAATAGTAAATAATATATATATATATAATAATAGTAATAATCGAGGCAAAATCTCGATCACTTTGAGTCCCCAGTTTAATGGAAAGCTCATTCGAAGGTGCAGACTATCTAACGTATCCTAATTAATCGCTTAATTGATCTCTAATTGGTGCAGCTAATGCTCTGTTCGATTCACAATTTAAGGAACTATTTATGTTTTGTCGGTGACATTCTGCGCATTTCTACTTTTCTTAAATAATCTCTAGCTTGTTTCTTCGCGCCGCTTTCGCTTCTGCTTTGTTTCATTTTACTTTACTTTACTTCGTCTTATTTTATTTTCATTGATTTTTTAGTTTCATTGAATATAGCGTTATCTAAACAGAGTTGTCTAGAAAGCGAAGTTTTACATGGAAACGTGCTTAACGTTGGCTAAACGATCATTCTGCTATCTCTTCTTCTCGAGTTTTGGCAATCTTCGAAGATTATTGTTTGAACGGTTCTTTACAGAACCTCTTTGGCAATGATTTTTCTTTGTTTTTCCATCTTTCCGCTTGTTTCTTCGCGCCTGTATCTCGTTACGAGATCCACGTTGCTTGTTACGATCGGAAAGTGAACGTCCCACGGGTTTGTCTTCTTTTTCTTCTTTTCATATTCGCGCGAATCTTGGAAAGTTTGCGTGTTTCGAAGAGGATTCCTAGTCTACGAAGAGGAATTTGCAAGTGGACAACTCAGTTTCTCGGTTGTTGTCCAGTTGCAATCTTCTGTCAGTCGATCGACATCATGGAGTTCTACTCTTCAGCGCTGCGAAGATATCGCGCGTACCTGCATATCTCTTTAGTAAATTGGACAAATCTCGTTTTGGAAATATCTTTGGTCGTTTTTGGAACGGCTTCGGAGAATTCATAGGAATTTATAGAAATTCTAAGTATCTTTTTTAATATTAAACGTATACTATTCAGCATTTTTTCGATATTTCTTTCGAAGGACGAATTGAACGTTTATTGCAGCTTTTCGTACATTACAAACATTAAATTGCTCTTTCATCAAATTCACCATCGCTGACGAATATGATCATTTTACAAAATTATCTCGCAATACCATCGATTAAAAACGAATGACAAGTATCTTCTGAAAATTGGTAAAAATTTCTTCCATCGTCTTCTACACCAAGTATTTATTTTTCATCTAACTGACATTTAATATCTACTGTATACTGTTTCTTGATTTTTTAATGGTTATATTACTCGTACGATTAAAGATACGCCAAGTATAGTCACGACAATAAGAATTGAATAATTCGATCGAAGAGATTTTACGACAATGCAACTAGCGACATATAAATTTTTCTTTTTTTCCGTTCAATTATCGATTTTTGATCGATACTTGTGTTATTACTAATTTTGTAACGTGAGGAATTTATAAATTAGAAATTTATTTAAATATAAATTATAGATTAATTTAACACTGATTTCGCGACAATCGATCGTGCAATTGTGCATGCGTAGTGTAGCATGCGATGGATCAACTTTAACCAAAGACTTTTTTACACAAATTTACAGAGCTTTTTACAAACATTTTAACTTTAAAAAATTAATGATTAATTAATTTTTAGTATAATATTAACATCACGCACAGTCTATCCTCGATTAGGTTTAAGAATAATTTTTGGACAAGAATAATTGAAACAAGAATTTACATAAAATTCTTAAAACATTCTTCTTCTTGTCGTTCTAAAATCTTCGAAGTGTTAACGTGTTACTCTTTATTCTCTCTTGGAAGAAGCATTTGTTAAACAATTTTTAACGTATCTTCTCTCAAGCCTCAAAAATATCTTATTTCTATTTCAAATATAATTTGATCGAATTTTCCACGGAAATTGTTGAAAAACTCGTTGGTATAGTTTGAAACAACTACAAAGAAAATTTGTCTTTCTTTCCATCTAACGGGAATTTTCTGCTTTATAAAATAAAATAACGTACAAGCTAGGGACGAACGTTTACGTAATTCGTAATGAAATTGTTTCGAAATTTTCTCGTTGGAACTTTCCAAATGACATGCATAATAAGCAAAGCAATGAACCAAGTTCGCGAAAGAAAGGGAATTCTGTAATTGAATCTTGCTGGTTTAAGGAAACATGTTAAGAAAGTTTATTCACTAGGTAGATCGCTGCTAGTTGGGCTGACGTTCACTTCCGAGTCGCTTATTTTCGGGGCCGGCGGTAACAAAATGCTCGATCTTCTACTAACCTCTTCCTCGTAAACGCTTGACGTGCTTTTCGACCTTGAAACCAGAGTCCACGGATCCGGCGGTACGATCATAACGTCGTCCTGTACGGTTTAATTCCGCGATTAATTACGATTAGTTAATCTTAAACAGAAAGTGTAGAGAAGGACACCTTTATTAATGACGAACATCATAGAGTCACCGGTTTGCTTTGCATGCTGTTCTCGTGCTTGCAATTGTGCTCGAAATTGTGCATACAGGAGTACACTGCTCGCCGAAAAAGTAGTCCAGGTGTGCTATCTTTAATTTCTCAATGACGCGTGTCAAGTTTTTCGTCTGTAACGTGTAATACGAAAACATTATGAGCTCAGGTTAGGTAATCAGGTCCAGAAATGCGTTCTGCATGATTATTTGTTTGTTTTTTGATTAAATTTATGTATCGGACGTTATTAATTCTGCCATTGATGAACTTGATACTTGTCATGGTGAAATAACCGATGCCGGCCCAAACCATCACGCTGCCTCCTCCCATTTGTCGTCGAATTGCTGACATTGTCTCTTTTCTTGTGTCATGAAAATAATATTGCAACCCATAGGACCATCCAAGTTGAATCTTTTTTCGTCTGAAAATAGTACCCTTCTCCATTTCTTTTTCCAATGCACTGTTTCTTCTGCAAAGCGTAAACGTTCTACTTTGTGTTTTGTTGTTGACGAAGGTTTCTTTTTCAATTTTGGCCGCTTAATATCTTTGCAGGATAGTAGAACTCGACGAACACTTGAAATACTGACACTAACACTAGATTTTTCCATTATTTGCTTCGTTGTTAACTGCCAGTTGGAAGCTACGCTCAAAATTGCTCGCTTATCACGATCTGATAACGATGACGGCCGACCAGTACTTTTCTTTTTGCCATAATCTTCAACGTTTTTTAAGAAATTCTGTATTACTTTGCGACTTCTTTTTATTACTTTCGATATCTCTGCTACTGATAACTATTGCTGTTTTAGTTCAAGAATTTGCTTTTTTCAGACTCGTTTAATTTTTTTCCGCGTCCCATACTTAGAAATTTGTGTAATATTGTACTGTAATCTTTACTCGTTGATAGGTCATGAACTACTGAGCAATTTCTAAACGTATTAACAGAGTGTGCTATTATTTCGTTCTTAAAATGAAACAATCTTTTTTGTTGCACACGAAGCCTCATAATATTTTTAATTATTTTCAACGAACCGCATATTCTCAGCTCATAATGTTTTCATATTATACGTTAGAGACGAAAAACTTGACACGCGTCATTGAGAAATTAAAGATAGCACACCTGGGCTATCTTTTTCGCTAGGAGTGCACGTATCTTGCTACTATCGCTACTTTTTTCTAATATTTTGTCTTAAACGATTTCTATACTACAGAATTAGAAATTATTTTTGAAAAATCATTTATTAGCTATACGAATGAACAATCCAAGTATTTTTAGTGAAACTCAAAGTTTATTAAAAAAAAAAGATGCCGCATATCGTTCGATCAAAGCATTTGTCGTTTTCTATAACTTTAAACCGTCTGTTATTGGGTTGGCAACTAAGTAATTGCGGATTTTGTCAATACTACCTAATGACAAAATCCGCAATCACTTAGTTGCCAATCCAATGAACCGTGACAATGTTGGATCGCACGCTGCTTCTGCGATGAAAATCGTAGTGAATGTTGTTTGAGACGCGTTGCAGCAGCTACTTTAGTCAGACGTTGCTCTCCTTATCAGATACCCATTTCCAATTAATGGATCAGATACTAAAGTAATTCGACGATGGGATCTCGACCGGAAGACGCAGCATCTCTCCGATATGAAATCCATCACTTGATTGATGGATGGTTCGAAGTTAGGGAAGAAACCAATGGCGAATACTTTGATCGAAAAGAACTTGCTGTATTTTCTTTTAAATAAACTTCCAGTTTCGCTGGAAACTTGCAATCGTCTGTTTGTGCAGCTAATACTCGACAAACTTTTAATCATTTGACACAAAGATAAAAAATAAAGGAAAGTTGAATTCTCCTTTGCGCAAACTCATATTTATTGGGTTGGCAACTAAGTGATTGCGGCATTTGTCAGTACCACCTAATGACAAAATCCGCAATCACTTAGTTGCCAACCCAATAGGTAAACAGAAACGAAACGTCGTGCAAGGCGACCGAATTATGCGAATATTACAACGAGTACTGTATTTTCGTCATTTTACTCGTACTTTTGCATCAACAAATTTCTCAGGAACAGATGGAAATCCACGATGGTGTACGCAAATAATCAGAGGAAATGAGCGCGAAGCTTCTCTAACAAGCCAAAAGCTACAAGCAATTTTTCCATAGCAGCTAGCCCTTTGATCTTCTCGTAAGCAACAAAGTTGTATCAGCAGCTCGTAAAGCAACGTGACCTTCTTTCTGCGATGCTATTCTACGATGACTGTCATAGAAAACGTAGAAAGTGGCGAGAAAGCGTTTCTTTGAAATACCAGTAAATGTTTGCCAGTGGGTGGCAAAGGTGGTTTGAGCAGTGCCACGTCGGTTAGATCCGGACACGCATCGGGTTGCACCAGCGGTGGTTCCGGCGGCGATGGCACCGCCTCCATGGGTTCGTGGTATCGTGGTGGCTGCACGCTTTCCACGGGGATGCTTGGACCCAGAATCCAGCTGGCGATCACCTCGCAGCAGCCGCAGAAGAACTCCGACAGGCCTTGACGTAGGCCGCGGTGCAGGCTGAGGAAGAGCACCGGGTTCACGAATGCGTGGATGTACGCGATATGTAGAGTCACCTGGAATTTTCGTTGGCCCACGTTTGTAAAAACGATCGATTTCTATCAACTCGCATGATCTTAGAGCGCAGCTGCTCTAGCTTGCGTGTTTACAAATATCTTTAAGCTAATTGACGCGTCGAGGATTCGTTAGGTGGGCCGGCAAACAAATTGAAACTTTTTCTAAAACTTTTGCTGATTTTATATTCCCGAAAAGCTTCGTGAAACTGTCTCCAAACTTAAGCTCGTACGAGAAAATCACTCGAATATTCTAATTACGTAGACGTTAGGGGTCAGAGTAACGTCAGCGAATGTGAGATGCCACTCATCGAGTAATGGGAAGGGGAGAAGCTAAATGTTTTTATGGTGTGAGAAAGTCGAAGGAGAAGTGTTATTTGTCAGAAGACTAGAGAAACTTGTATTCTTGCCTGTTTGAGACAATTTCGGCAGATCAATTTGGGCTGTTTGAGACGATTTCATCGACCATATTCATCTGTCGCTTGATGCATTCAGCTCATTGTTCACTGGTAAATTGTCTCACGAATAAACAAAACATTCAGCACTGTCTTCTCTTACGAATGCTCGTAAGCTGCTTTCGTCTTTGCTCAGGTGTCTCTACCTGGAATTATTAGGAATATCTTGGATTCGAGGAAAGAACTGAAATTAGTCTGAGACCAGTTTATCAGTGTTTTGTACAAACGACGATACTAAGACTGGAAGCTGATAGAGAAACTGATCAAACGGACTTGCTTTTGAATAAAAATACTTGGAAGAGGAAAGATGGCGCTTAACGGGGTGTTACTGAAACGTCGTATTCGCGTAAATGAGGCGGACGACGTTGTCCTGACTTATGGCAGTTTTAAACTCTTGCGCAATGGTACTTCTTTGTTCTTAGAAATTCTTGTACGATGCGTATGAAACAGCGAGTTTCATATTTTTATCGTAGATCTACTTCATCTTGAATGTACTCGATTTACAGTAAATTTCCTCTTTTTCGATACAGTTGACGACCAACGAATAATCTCCCATTTTGACTGCATTCGGGTTTGCTATTAATCAATGTCTTTGGTCTGGCGAACTTATTCTCGCATCTCGTTGTGGAAAGACGAGAAACGCGCGAGAAAAAGAGGAAGAAGAAGAAGAAGATGGAGGTCTTTGTGACTGGAACAGAAGAGCGAGAAGGTGGAACTTGAATTCGTATTGTGCATCCAGGAAGCGAAATGACAGCGCGTATCCGTTGCTCGTGAATGGTTCGAAAAGCTTGTGCGTCGATGTTTGAAAGAAACTGACGCTTGTTCGCGTGAAACACAGGAAAAGTGCAGTAGAACAGTGTTGGGGCATTGTTCGAGTCGGAGGATTTTTCAGTAATTTTTCTTCTAATTCTTCCTCGCTTATCTTCGGAGGGAAATCAAATTTCGCCTGAACCAATCAACCAGAAACCAGATTGTCCGGTGAAATTTTACGTAGCTTTGTGAAACGATCTCTTTTCCAATTCTTTGAAAAATCTGGTTTTCCAATGTACGCGTTTCCTATACATTCGGTTAGTCTGCATGTGGAAATAGAAATTAGAGTGGAAGGTGTTAATGGTTAGCGAGAAGAGTCGTTAAGAAAAATTCGATATTTCGTATCGAAGGCAAAGAATCATCGGCAATTAAAGATATTGAATCTTGGCGATTCGATATACCGTCAGGTGGCCTTAATTGCAGCTGTGTTGAATTAACGAGGCCCTTGTTCCTCCAGAAATTCGTCCAACTTGAATCCATTTAATTATGAAAACACGACTTCGACGTTAAATCAGAATCCATAAATGACGAAATTGTCTTTGCTTTCTCGCGAAGTTCCGTTTAAGCAAATAGCTACAACGTGTACAGTAGTGCTGTATCGAATTATTGGCTTGGCAACTAAGTGACTGCGGATTTTGTCAATACCACCTAATGACAAAATCCGCAGTCACTTAGTTGCCAAGCCGATACATACAATTATTTATCTACTGTGGACGGCGCTTAAAAAAAATCGTAGAAAATTTGAATTTCATCTGGATATAAGAAAAAAGGACGCTATAGATTGCAAGTAATGTTTTTGATTGTAATAAGTTGTGTAGACGTTTATTCATTGTTTAAAACGTTACGTCGCTTCTGCCAGCCAATTCAATGAGTCCTCGTAACCTCAATATCTTCAGTTTTAGAACAGCGAAGAAGAGGGAGTCGTATAGTACTCGAGCGTCCTCGAAGCTAACATAAAACTAAAAGCAAAACTAAAATCTTAAGTAAACCACCTACACGGTGTCATAAATCCGCGACATAACACACCTGGATATAAGTAGACGACCCTAATACTAAAACCAACATAATGTTTCTTTAATCTCGGCGACTTTCAAAGATAAGAGAAAGCAGTAAAAAGATAGGAATCTCGAAAAGGCGAAAAAGAGTGCGTTACATCGGAAGAATTAACGTTCTGATCGTTCGACCAGAGATAGAAGAGTGGGCTATTTCTGGTTCAACGTGTAGAAGTCGTTTCAACTTCGTCGAAATTGTCATTTACACGGCTGGATTCGATCGATTGGATCATTTCATCATTTCAACTAAAAGTAGTAGTCTAATGTAAACGAGGTTTAACTGACTGAATGGAGAGAGCGTGAAGAATCACGCAACAACACCAATAGAGTCAGTTTTACCTGGTTTCGCGCGACCTTTTTGTCCTTCGAATTTGTTGGCCTGAATTTTCATAAAACTGTCATTTAGCGGGCGATTTCGCAATTACCTCGTAACCAGTTGGATTCCCGATGATAGGATGATCCACCAGAGTGACGAAGAACAGTGGTCCCCAAAAGATACCGTACGCGGCGGTGACCACCAGAAACATCTTCACCCTCTGCACGCCCTCCCTCTCCATCCTCTTTAAGTAATTCCTCATTTTCCGGTGCTCCTCCGCCGCTCCGCTCCTCTGAAGCAATACTTCCCTTTTAGCGAATCGACGAAACCAGATGCGCTGACGTTAGTTAGAAGAGCGTTTTGTGCCGGTCGACGCTGTTCCTCTTCCAGGGCGGCCGCAGAGGGGTCGACTCAGGTGTTAGACTGGCGAGAAATTTTAGCGAGTCGCTCGTGTCAATGGAAATTTGGCGTCGAGTAGCTCGGTCATCGACGTATCAACACACGCACACATATATGTATATATATACACATGTAAATTCTTACATTAACACGTTAAATGAAATCTCCTTCAGGCCACGTGTGTCGCAGTACCAAGCGTTCTCTGCTAGGTACTGCCATCGATATTTTAGATAACTTAAAATCTCTGTCCTAATTCGTTACAATGTCGAAAAGAAAAATGGAAAACTTATCTCTTAGCGAGTCAAATACCAGTGAAAAAGAAAGCTTTTACGAGGCTCACACAAATTCGGACAGTAGCGATGAGGAAGAAATCACATTTCCTAGAAATATAAATATAAATAGAATTACATCGTCTGATTCTGATTCGGATATTGATAAGTGCAATCGTAGTGATACTGAATGTAACGAAGATACTGTTGGCGAGATTTTACAAGAATTGGTCGTCGAGGAAGAAAGAAGAACCGGTGATACCGAGGAAAGTGCAATTCAATTTGGTGAATGGAATGAATTTAGTGGTCGGCCGAAGTCATTTTCTTTTCCCGAGACAGACGGCCTCATTAGGCAATTACCTGGCGATGTAGATCCATATGATGTGTTCGAGCTGTTCGTTGATGACGAAATAATAAACTTATTTGTATCAGAAAATTGCAACAAGGAAGGATGTAAATATTAGAAGATTTAGAGAATTATTAGCTGCAAAATTATTAGGGTTGTCTGAAAATACAAAAAATCCTTGTCTTCGACGGAGTCAGCATAATATCTCCGTTCGGAAAAATGATTCCGGAAGAAGCATTAGACGCGCATGCAAACTATGTTATGCGGATAAAAGACGTCGAACGGACCGATCAAAAACACGGGAGAATTTAAAGAAAGCAACAACTTACTGTCCAAATTGTCCCGACCAAACCCACATTTGTATAGAATGCTTCAAAGTTTGACATTCTAAATAATTTTCTTAATAAACCATTTTCGTATTACTTTTATAGCAATTCAATAGTTTCGTTACTTCCTGTGGAATATCTTTTCGAATACCTACGACGATCCTTTGCAAGTAGTCAAATAAGTAGCCACCCGAATAAGGGTGACGCTTCCTCCCAAGAAACTTCGCTGTCACCCGAATATGGGCGACGCGGCAGTCAACGTGTTAAGAAAAATTGAGAAATTGACATAATATAAAGTTAGACGAGCGCAAGAAACGACAGTGAACGTACAACTTGGAATTAAATTTTGAAAGCGGTCGTTTGACCTGGTGGTTCAGTGGCAGGTTCGACCAGTGAACTCAACTTTTTCGATTTTCCGCTCGTTTCGGATTCTTCGCCTGGCGCTGCTTGTCGGACAGCCGCTTACAATTAGTCGATTAGCTAATCGACTGTAAATTTGCATGTACACGAAGCGACTTGGAAAAATTTCTTGTCGGTCGACCCGTCTGTAGCCATCCTCAGGTTAGCTGTTCGAGCGTATTTCGCGATTGTCAGACGTATCGCAGAGGCTGTCTGTGATAATGAGGTGGCGCGGTTGAACAATGCAAATGAGGTTACCAGGAGAAATGAACCGGCCGTGCATACAGCACTGGGTGTCAGGGTTTTAATCTAAGCAAAAATAATATTCTGCATGGTGTTGCTTTTATTTATTTTTTTTCTTTGTCACTTTGATTTGTAGAGAATACGATCGTAAGATCCTCTCTTTTCTTAAATGTTGTGCTACACGTCGGAGACGCCGGATCTATCGAAATGTGGCAAGTTTGGAATTTTCAATCTGCTGGAGAATAAAATTGTCGATCGTGTTTCTCTGTCTGTTCTTTATTTCCAGAATGTGAGGTTATGTGTTGTTTCTTTCAAACGTTCATATAGCATTTTAAGAAACGGATAGCGTATGAATTTCTTGGATTTTTTCTAGGGTTTTCAATGCGGCAAGTTTTCTACAAGAGAGAAAATCGATAATTCGCAAAGAAACATTTTGAACAGAAATTTCTTCGGAATAATTGAATCTTCAACGAATGGTATCTTGAATACGCAAGTCCATATTTTTAAGGAACGGTTTTACGAAGAGACACGTAATAACAGCGTTTTTTCTTTTTTTTTTTTTTTTTTTTTTAAAGAGAAGCAGATTCATAGCGAGTGATTTATTGTTCGTTATTACCTTAGGCGTGCCACCGTTCGTAGATGCGGCAGAATTTTCAGGAACCGCGTTCGTTTGTTGGTTACCCGTTGTATTCACGAGAATCGTTAGTAGTGCTACCTTTACCTGATACAAAAATCGATTATTTTCAGTAGAAAATGAAAGAAAATTACGTTGGTGCGATTGATAGCAAAAGTCCTTGTGTTTTCTATCTCAAATCCCTGAAATATATTTGTACACAGTGCGATCAAACTTTGAATAATTTAATAAAATTGTTAATAATAAACGAGGATTAATCGTATTGATTATGAGAAAAAAGTTAAGAACTTCGAGAGATATGTTCATTCGTAAGAGAACGAAGAAAAAATTCTACTACGATTGTTAGTTACATAAAAAGAAGATAGTAATTTAATCGTTCAAATTGTACGAACAAATTATACTTAAACACTTTAGTATACTATATACGCTATATCATGCTATATAAAAGAATTTAATAACTACGTAAAAAATTCTAATTTACACGCTAAAACGACTTTCAAATTTAATACTAAGAGGATGAAAAATGAAATTCCATGGTGAATAAAAAATGACTACTCTTTCGTCGTCGCAAAATTAAAAAAAAATGCGAATTATGAAAACCGCAAGAGAAAAGAAAAGTTATGCTTTGAACTGCTGGTTCCACTAGAACGATTCTACTTCGACAGCAAGTTAAAGCCAAAAATTTCAAATTATAGAAAATCTAATTACTCCACTAACTTAATTACTCCCTCTTTACCTACTTTGCTAATTACGAGAAAAATGCTAAATTAATCATTACCATTCAAATAATCGTTCTCTAAATTTAGCAGTAAATCTAATCGAATTTAAAAATTAAGTTTAAAAGCTACTACACTGAAATAAAACGAAAACAAAAAAAATAATAATGATAATAATAAGAAAAAAATCCCGTTGACACTGCACCGAAGAGAATAAAAATTCTAGCTCTTCAAGCCACTGTCAGCTTCAAGTCATCGTTGTTCATTGTTGCATTAAATTCTCGTTGTTTTAACGAACGCTTATTTCAATTAATATTGACTTACAACTTCCTCAACTGGTAAGCGGATTGGCAAATTTGCTGAACAAAATGAAATCGGTGGCTACTAATTACAGCCTAATCAGTCGCCACCGTGTCTGACGTTTGCGTTAATAAAGCAAACTACCTGTTAAATCGTCAGGAAGCCGCGTTTCAGTTATAGAGGACGGTAGTATTCTTTGTGTTTGCTCTGAGTCAACGTTTCGTAGAACTTAGCTTAGCATGTACACTGTCTCGCGAAAGTATTTTATCTGTTATACAGAACGTTTTGAAGTTTTATCAGCGTTCTACAGCGCCTAATAGATTCCTATCGATGAAATTTATTAGACTTCTTCCTGCACGTTCATGAACCAGTGTAAAAATATTTCTTCCGGGCCGTGGTGAATGCAGCGGAAGATGAAAAGAAAATGCGCGAGTCAGAAATAAATGCAGAGAATTCTCGTCATTCTAGAAGAATTGTCAGGTAACGTTGTATATCTTCCATTGCTTTCAAACTCCAACATAACGAAAAGGGCTATTTAACACTTTACCGACCGCTAGCGATTCAACAGCATACGCACGTCCGACCGGCATTTCAGGCGCAGATTCTCCCTGGCGCCGGCTCTGTTTCGGTTTACACTTTCCAATACCATTCTTTTCGTTCATCGCGAACGGTAAGTTTTTCAAATTGGTATAAAAATGTGGGAGCTTACAAAGCGACACAACTGACGCAACTGAGCAAGCTACCTTAATACTAAATGACAAATTATTGCTCAAATAATGAGAAAGATTGTCAGCGACAAAAAGCCGATTAATGGGCTATCGGTCGGTAAGCGTCGGCGACAAAAAGCCGATTAATGGGCTATCGGTCGGTAAAGTGTTGAGAAGGTAAAATGCCATCAAACGGAGGGTCCCTTCTGTATTTTTAATTTTATATTAAAACTAAACTTTGGTTTAAGCGTGAAAGTACTTGCTCGCATCGTAAACGAGTTTCTACGCAAAAATGCGAAAATCCAATATGAGTTTCAGGTTTAATTTTAATATGGGATTAAGATATTATACTTTTAAGATATACTTTTTTTCTTATGGCGTTTTACTTTTTTTTAAATGGTCCTCTCCAGTATATCGAAGTTGGAAAAGATCGCAGGTAAATCCGACTAAAATTGTAAAATATTGCAATTTTTATATAATACATGGTTTATGGATTTATTCTGTCCTGTACGACTTTATACGGGCTTTCCACGTTATGGGAATATATAGACGTAAATCGTGCGGAATCGAGCAGCTTCGAAATTTTGATATTTGAGGATTACGAAGTTTAGGAACGAACGAATTTAGAAACTCATAAAAACTGAATGAAATACACTGCTCTGGGCTATTATCAAACATTTTCATCCGCAGTATCGTTTTTAGCCACGTATTCACCTGCGATAAAGGATCGTTCGAATATTTTTCGCTTTGCGATCGGTGCGCTAAAGCTGCGTCGAAATCAACGCGTACGTAACGCTTCGTATCGTTCCTTTACGAGGCAGATACGCGAAATTAACGACGGGAAGTGAAAGAGAAGGAGAGACAGAGAGAGAGGAACTGACGAACAGCGCTAGCTTGGTCTCTCTGTAGTCAGACATGGATTGCGCTCAATATGTCAAATTCTCTACTTGTGTTATCGTAATACTTCTGTAACACACATGTTATATCGATGGATTATTTTCCAAGCAACAAAAGCGTACGTACGCTATTCTTTCAAATCGTTCGCTTAAAGCGGCTACGAAAAAAAGGTATCTGTGCAAGCTCTTGTCTCTCGATGAAGCGTTTACTTGTCAGATTTGTTCTAGTCGTTTACCAAGAACAATGCAAAATTTGATATGCTTTGAAACGGTAAGTGTTAACACTTGGCCAACCGCGCGCGCCACAGCCAACTATACGTTGACACCGCGCACGGACAAGCCAACCTATGCGATGCTGTCCATCGCACATTTTTCCAAGCATCGAGGACTAATATTCACTACTTAAAAAACAAAGAAATCTAAAAATTATTTAAGTGTTAATTATATTTTGCGGTAATGATTTTATTTAACGATTTCACATATTGTTTACACAAAACCACAAACTAAAAGTATAAAAAAATATAGGTAAGATTAAAAACATTAAAGATGACTAAAGATAAATAACAGGACTTGAAGGTAAAATTAAAAATTCATAATGCATTTTAATATTTTTTTTACAGTGTGGTATCGTTCGATTCTAACTTTACTTAGTCATAACTTGTTGCGTAACTGTTTAATTAATTTTAACACCACTAAAGTGCTATATTTTATTATATACTGTACTTTGTAAAAGCAGAAAAGTGGCGCAATTAATTGGCAACAATTCCAGGTAAACAATAACTGATAATAACAACAACAACAAAAAAAAAGGAAAACGAGTTGCTAAAGTAAAAAAAGGGAGATCTGCCTATTCGGTTGGCTAAGTGTTAACACAAATAGCCAAAATGAAGAAGAGATGTTGATGTTACGAAAAAATCGGAATTCCATTTATTCTTCGTAGTAAAGTGCTGTGGAGAAGATTGTTCCGTTTGGATTTCTCTCTTGTATTCGAAAAATGATATTCACTCTGCATCACCTAGACATCATGCGGTAATTGTTCGCAACTTCAGCAAGTTGTCGATGTATCGCCGATTCGTTTACTGATTTCTGCATTTTAACACTTTGACTGCCACGTTGGTCATAGATGACCGGCCACTGGCACTGCGAGTCCAAGTTTTCAGGACAGAGTTAGGAAGAAAGAAAACATTATAGTACATAAGCACCGCCTTACAGCGACTTAAATCCAATCCGAAATGCTAAGAAAAAAAAAAAAAAATGTAATTCCTACACACAAAATATTGTATGGCTATGATGTACCGTCACGTATCGGTACTTTTGCCTAATCCACTCCACAACCGAAATTTAATGTTTATTTTGAATATCATACTCATGTAATTACTTATCTTCTTGGCCAATAAATGTTAAAAAAAGAAAAAACTGGCATTGCGAGTGCCATTCTAAAATCTGATACCTTGATTTTTGTTTTTGTTGCTTGTTTAGAGAGTATCATCGCGTTTGAAATTGATGTATTTAACAATAATTCTGAAGCTAATTTTATATACCACTTGAGGGTTCTTCTACGTGGTGTAGAATATACTATCATTTGATCTGATAAATCTACAGCACATTTTCCACTCTTGTAATCCACCACTACCATTGGTTTATCACAAACATAATTTTCTTTGGGGACCTCTACCATTTCAGCCGAATGTTTAATGTTAAATAGCGAATGCGAATGGTTTGTTGAAATAAACGAAGCCTTGTTATAATATGTCTCTATCAACTGTTATCAAGGCGTCACGGTGGTCACCCACGACCACCAATAAGATAAACGGTCCATTGTGGAAGAATGTTGTCTTACATCATGAATTTATTATTATTTTGCCATTATATGCTTTGAATAATAAAAATACTCCCGTGGCGCCCTCAGCGAAACATGTGATTTCGGCGTGGCAGTCAAAGTGTTTCAATAACCTTCACGCACCATCTTGCAAAGTATGAACGAAGTATGTACTTGCGAGTCACCCTGTATAACCATAATCAAAACCCATAAAGCACAACCCCGATATAAAGATGTAAAGCAGTGTAATCTCTCTCTTCATACTTGAAACGAATCTGCGAAACATCATAATTCCCCGAGGAACACTTTGTGACCCGATTCTCCGGTGTAATCGCAATAATTCGCGAAAATGGCGAACTCGTGATCTCGTGCAGCGATTTAGCGAGCAAAAGGGATGAAGCATGCGTGGAAGTAGCTCATTTATTTGGAAGAATAAACGCGAAAAGTGATACGTACCGCTTCAACGTTCGCCTTGGTCAGGTCTTTGTGCAGTTTTCGAAGATGGATGAGGGTGAGAGCGACGCAAATCAAATTGATGGCGATCCAGAGGACGTTTAGGATGTAATGGCGGAATGGGCCATGTACCAGAGGGCAGCTCGGTGCATTGTGGCCCGATTCCGTGTTCGCGGCTAGCGCTCCGCTTAAAAAGGTCGGGCCCAGGTTGATGGTGATGCTCGCGAACCATATCATGAACGTGCCGAATAACACGCACTGAAACAGAGCGCGTCTTTACGAGGCTTTGTGCTACTCGATACGTCTGTCGGAAGCTGTGAAATGTGGCGTGTGATTTTTACGCGCTTCTACTTGTCACCAGTTTTCTTCAAACTTTGTAGCCAGACTCGTGTTGGATGACAAAGAAAGAAATCAATAGGAAGACAATTGTTAGGATATGAAAGGAAAATGAACGTAAGATAGACATGGTTTATTTCAAATTTCCCTCTCTATATGCGTAGGTTTCGAGTGGAATTCCAGAACAATCCTGCGCGCAGAACAATCTAACACACTTTGTCTTATTAAATTTCGCGTTTTATGTTAGAAGCTAATATCGCTATATTAAAAACGCGTTATTAAATTCTGTAGCACGTTCCAGATAGTTCATTAAAGTATCCAAGAGACGTTCAAGAGCGTTGTGTAACGACAATAATTATGAGTTAAGTGAATTTGATTGAAAAGTTATTTTATTTGAAAATTAGCTTAAAAAAAAAGTAGAGAATAGAAATATAAATTGCAATGGTTTAAAAATAAGGTTTTATTCATAAACGCGACTAGAAAGTTGAAAATAATCTGCGTTCGTCGTATGTGACTTCTATGAAGCGTGGTTCGATTAAATAAAACCGTGCTCGCTGCATCTATTGTTAAAATGACACGCAGCGCTTCTTTCATGACATTTTTTGTTTCCATGAATGATGGGTCAACTAAAATAGCATCTATTGGGTCGCCCGGAAAGTTCGTCCCGATTTTTCAGCAATTTAATAAAATAATACATTTTGCTTGGTATCTCTCCATTAGGAAAGTTGTTTTCAAGAGTATCATACTAAAAAAGTTACTAGAAGCATCATCAAACATGTTGGTCGGTTTTTAACAAAATATTACTCATGTTAAACGGTGCTCGGAAAGTTCGTTCCGATTTTTGGGGGATTTAATAAAACAACAGATTTTGCTTTGTACCTCTCCATTAGGAAAGTTGTTTTCAAGTGTATCGCGCCAAAAAACGTTACTAAAAGCATATTCAAACATGCTTGTCAACTTTTAACAAATTATTACTCTTGTCAAACAGTGCTCGTGAAAGTTCGTTCCGATTTTTGGGGAATTTAATAAAACAACAGATTTTGCTTGGTACCTCTCCATTAGGAGAGTTGTTTTCAAGTGTATCGCGCCAAAAAACGTTACTAAAAGCATATTCAAACATGCTTGTCGACTTTTAACAAATTATTACCCTTGTCAAACAGTGCTCGTGAAAGTTCGTTCCGATTTTTGAGAAATTTAATAAAATAATACATTTTGCTTGGTATCTCTTCATTAGGAAAGTTGTTTTCAAGAGTATCGCACTAAAAAAGTTATTAGAAGCATCTTCAAACATGTTGGTCGATTTTTAACAAAATATTACTCTTGTTAAACGGTGCTCGGAAAGTTCGTTCCGATTTTTGGGGAATTTAATAGAACAACAGATTTTGCTTTGTACCTCTCCATTAGGAGAGTTGTTTTCAAGTGTATCGCGCCAAAAAACGTTTCTAAAAGCATCTTCGAACATGCTCGTCAACTTTTAACAAGTTATTATTCTTGTCAAACGGTGCTCGTGAAAGTTCGTTCCGATTTTTAACTCTTTAGCCGACATAAAAATCATATTGGAAAGTTCTTGGCCAAAGAACCTGAGAGATTACGGAAGGATGGAATATTCAAGTTGCGTGAAAAATGGAGCAAAAATGGCACCTATCTAATTCGGTAAATGTATATCGAATGGAAATGTAGATCGGAACGAACTTTCCGGGCGACCCAATATATTCTAAAGTGATGATATCCCGAGGCTATCGAACGAGATTGTGCATGATCGAACGATTCTTATTTAACGAATGGAAGCAAAAATAGGGAGAGGCTCGTACAGACAGAAAGACGAAGGTTCCCGAGAATATAATAGAACCGTGACACGTATTGTTAGAACGAATTAACCAGCGGACAAGTGCGGTGTAAACTGTCCGCAACGGAATGCTGCCGTGTCGGGATTAATCGCGACGTGTCTCGTTTATTCGAGGCGACCTTTTGCCGACGTGCGACGCCTCGATTAACCCGATTCGACCCGACGATCGCTCCTATTAATCAAACTTTTAATTATTCCAGTATCCTCTAGCCATTGATTCCGATCGCTCGTTATCGTTATCGTTTCGACCTCGTTTCTTAATTACGAACTTTGCATAATCGACTTTAATGCTAAGAGCAGGTCCTGTGTATATGGAAAAAATGCTAAGCTTATTCTAAATTGTTGATTTTTAAATCTCTGCCGAGGCTTCAGGTGCGATCGTCGTTGTTCTTTGCAAAATGTACAGGGTGACTATCAAGTGGGATCACCTAAGTATTTGTCTTATCGACGATTGTACGGAAAAGCTTCTCGGGACGACTACTTCGAAGGGCACGTGTCACGATGGAAAGAATTTTTGTCACGAGATTTTAAAGTCATTGGTATAATAATTTAAACATAAACTTTTACTTTATTATCCATCGATGCGTTTTTTCTTGTCTTCTTTATACAAAAGTATCAAGGCGTCCGTGTCTGAAAATGTTTAGTTCCTAAGATGTTTTGATCTTCATTTTGCAAAGCTTGGCGTATGAAAAACAAGAAACGGACGGCATAAATACCGTAATATCTTTGTACAAAGGATAACAAATCACACCCATTGGTATAAAAAATAAATAAAGTTCTATTTAAGAAAAATACCGAGATACTTGTAGAGAAAACGAAATGAAGAAAAGATCCTTTCCACTGCTAGAAACACACGCGTCGCTTGAAACGACGTAACTTTGTCTTGAGAAACTTTTTCATGCAACGATACGTAAGCCAGATATTCAGTTGAGACACCCTGTATATTTTTTCTAATACATATCCAGCTCTCTTATAGCGTGAAATTAAATACATTATTTTATAGGAAGAACACTTCTATTTTTTTTCGTCTCGGAGCTAGGCTTGCCACAGTTACGTGGGACACCCTGTATAAAAGTCAGAAAAAGTAAGCGTGAAAGTGTGAAAATCGTCTGTATATCTGCGACTAACGCTGTACACAATTGCGGTAGCGATAAAACAAAACCCAACTAAAAGAGCAATATTTTTCTATATGCACAATCAAATTGGCAATTGTTTCCGAGAGAAGAAATACAGCGACCGAGATTGACTGGATTTTTTCATTTCACGCTCTGGCAAATAAATTCGCAGGGTTTTTAATCGTTAAACGCGACAGAATCCACTCAGAAATCTATAAATAATTTTTCCAGTGCCACTTTGTCACAGTGCTTTCAAGTTCGATGGTGAGAACCGCGTTCTACACTCTTCCCTATGTGCTATATGCGCTCGTTAAAATCGATCAGAAACTTGAAGCCGCCTCAAAGGCAGCCGGTCGTCACTTAAGGCCGTGATCGAGTTAAACCAGACACGACTGTGAAAATGCACATGGGAAAACGCGTAATTCTTCCAAAGATCCGCGGAATTCGATTTTGCGGGCCGTAGGAAAAAAAAGCTCTTTGAACATCGTGCTTCGCGAATGGTTTCAAGTGAAAACGTGTCGAGACACGTGTAAGGATTCTGTTGTATCTCAAGAGTATTCCGCAACTTGTTCAAGTGTTTACGAATCTAGCATTTTCGCAATCTGGGGATTCCCGAACTTCACTATATTTGATCGTTTAGGTGTCTGGAAATTTGGAATTTTTATTTGTTCTATTGGAATAATTCTATTAGAGCTTGTTCAGCAGTTTAGGTGAGCATTTAGGGATTTAACGACTCGACAATTTGGATATTGAGAGATTTACGAGTGTTACGACCGTTCGCGAAGAGACGCGATCGCGAGGAAACGCGTCAGCGAGAGGCGTAAATTCTCGCTACGATTCTGATAGTCGACGCCGCGAACCAGTCGTTCTACTGTTTCGATTAGGATAACGGAGATAGTTCAAATGATTGTAACACTGAATTAACAGGGTTAATATAAGCTACTATTTTTAACAATATTTAAAATTATAATTAACACGTTACAAATCATTGAACGATGATACAACTATTTTATTATTATAATTCCACTCGATTTTATGATATTTCTCGACGTATTCGTTTGACTAAGCGATCTTGATTTTATTTCTCTGAATCTCTCGATGCATTCGGTTTGAATCTTCCTATGATACTGACTGCCCTTCGATTTTGTCCTTTGTCATCTCTTGGAGACGACCCCTACCATGCTCGGGTCTCGCAACCGTTCGCGCTTATGATCACGTATGCCACCTTTTTTGTGTAGATAAAATAACGGACCGAAGGCGAATCGATGTTTTTTAAAATTCGCTGCTTGACGACAACTATACGCTTATCGCTACATTGTGTATATCTCGCCGGTCATGTAAGACGATCTGTCTACGACATTGTAGTACCAAGGGAGACGGATAGGAACACGGCCTATAGTAAGCCCCGGGGTGTAACAGCGAGTTTGGAAACTTGAAATTTGGAAATTTCAAGCCTTTTGTACTTTTTTTTATTTATTCTTTAATAATAATTTGTATTCTTAGTTTCTAATCTTTAGAAATTTTTAGCATTCTTAATCTTTTATAACGTTCCTAGTGATGTACGAAATATCCATCCATGAAATCAGCAATTTGTGCAAATTTGTGCAAATGCAAGGGAAGGGAGAGATTGAAAGTTTCGTTCAGCTACCCAGATATTAATCTAAATTTCATGCTTCGTTGCAATTATTGGTGGAGATTTGTAAACTCGTTTAAATACTCGTATTAGTAGCGTCCCCTGTAGAGATAACGTAGACCAGAGATTACACGGTTTCCAAGTTTGCACAACTCCTAAACTAGTTTAAAGGATGATGACTCAACGTATGTCGCGTTGCGCTTCGGTCATTAGGAAATCAGCCACGTTGTCAGCGATATTATTAACATATTTTATCAATATCAATTTACGTTCTTTTATTAAATATTCACTTGCAAGGAAAGATGGTCAAATTTCAAAAATATACAACTTTGAGAATCATAGAACTATAGAGATCGTAGACGATATACAGGCGCTGATCTCTGAAAATCCGGCTATTTTCCGATTTTCCATTAAAATTCCTCGACTCTAAGAGACAGAAAAAAAGTTTTCAGGTAAAAGCTACTTTTGATGAAAAAATTTATTGACGCTATAGTGAGTTGTCAAGTGTCGATTTCCTAAAAAGAAATATTGCCTAATAAGACTTGTAATTCTTGGAATTTCCGAGTTGGACATCTTCCCTTGTTCGTTTGCAATCGATCGTTTAATTGTTAAACGGCAATTTCTTTTTCATAGTCGTTTAAATTTTTTTTTGGAATTAATTTTGTAATTTTTAATAACGAACATATAATAACTCGACTGCTTCGGAATGAAGCGTTGAATTCACAAGTAACCGATCCATACGTTCAAGTAGAATAATTCACAGATTCGGCTACGCTACGATTGTTTGGCCAATGATACGATCGATGGAGCGTGAGTGCGCGGCGCGTCATCCGATTACCACGGATGATCGTTCTATTGTAAATCTTCCCTCGCTGGAATGTACTTGTCCAGCAGAAGTTTCTTTATTACTAGAGCGCGTGCCTTTGCATCGGAATTTCCGCCGGCAATTTGCTACCGTCGAACCTCTTTTATCGTTCAACAAATTGCTTCGTAATTACAAGACACCTGTTTCCCTTGCTATCGTTTTCTCCGATTTTTCTTTATCATCCTCTGTTACTGTACGCTTTTTCCTAGTTTGTAGTTTAACACTTTACCGACCGCTAGCGGTTCAAAAGCATACTCACGGAAGTTTTTCAAATTGGTACAAAACTGTGGGAGCTTACAATGCAACGCAACTGAGCAAGGTAGCTTAGTAATAAATAACAAATTACTGCTGAAATAACGAGAAAGATTATCGACGACAATCGAAAAAGCCGATTAATAGGCTATCAGTCGGTAAGCGTCGGCGACAAAAGGCCGATTAATAGGCTATCGTTCGGTAAGCGTCGGCGACAAAAAACCGATTAATTGACTACCGGTTGATAAAGCGTTAAGCAACTAATCAGGGAAAGTTTGAAAGTGAAATTAACGTTTTCCAGAATTTCGTTACGTTCTTAGCGTTTAAGTGCTAAGTATCATTCAGCAGGATTTAGAAGCTTCGAATTCTTCGAATCTTCTGCAATTTGTATCGTTCAAATTGCACAACTTTACGTACGATTACGTTCGAATGTAGATTTGCGAATGCAGAATGTAGAAGGTGGAAGATAGCAGACGAGTAAACTGTGACGTTATTATTCAAAGCAAACACTATCCTATGCATAATAATTTAGACGATGTATAGTTAAGCGTGTGGGTAAAAGGGTCGAAGAACACTTGCCTGAGGCGAATCCATGAGCAAAGGAGCTGCTAGGTCTGCCTCCTCGTCAGTTTCCGGGAAAATCGGACTGTCGTTCAGCACTGTCGTCAACATATTCACCGTCGAGACTGTCACCAGCAGCAGAAACGCTGTCTCCACCAGGGAACACTTGGTCATCGGCTGACAGTTGAGTATGCTCGATCCGAGGGGCAATAAAATCGCAGCTCGAGCGCAATCCACCATCGCTTGGTGGAACAGCAACCCCTGTGACCATCTGAAACGCATGAAACATTTTCGTCTCCTCTGTTTTTCCCACATCGACTGGACGTACGTTTATTAACATCGATATTCAGCCTGTCGCTGTCCCTAAATTTGCACAAGTGGCAGCAAATATCAGCGTCCAAATATTATTTTGTCGAGATGATAATCTCTTACAGGAAGCAATTGCTGGTGTATTTTCAAGCTACGACGAATGCTGCACATTCTCGTAGAATAAACAGCACAAATCATCTTCTCTTACGCGAAGCAACAAATTACACAGATAACGTCATCCGAATATTAATGTTAGCAACCACGCGCGCTTCTTTCCTTTAATTACAAAGGAGAGAACGTTTTTCTCCATTCAACATGTGGCAACTTCGTGACGGAGCTGAACCTCCTACGTTGCTCGAATGCCCGTTTTTTCCTCGTAAAGCGTCTGTTTTGTTGCGCCAGCAAACGTATTTTCGTCGAGTTTTTAGAAAGTTTGCTGTTGGTGTTATCGGAATTACCTGCGCAACTGGCGTTTGGCCAGGATCAGCCCCATCAGCAGGAAGTTAGCGCCCATGCCGAGGGCGCCGAGGCTGAAGATGAGAGTGGCCTCGGTTGCACCACCTGGATGACACTGGAACACCTTGGTCGCGTTCGACGACCCGTTTCCCGACGCGCCGATGCCGAATCTTAGATTGGCCCCGATCATCGCCATCAGTTAACCTGTTTCACGAATTTTCAGTAAGCAGAACTAGCAATTGTTCGGATTTGATTTTTTTTTTAGAAGCTTCAGGAAACTGTAAATTTGACAAAATTATTGCAAGTTGTTAGAAGAAGGTCGCGACAGATCGCCATCCTCTTGCGATAATCAACGTTTTCCATATGAAAATTCCACGTACTACTAATGTCTACGTGATCAGGGATTAGTTTATTTGCGCATGATTAATACGATTGAAAGTAATTAAATTTGCTTCGCATGGATGATAGCGATGCGAACGTAAGCTGACGTGTGATGTGGTTGCGGCTGTGCAATCATCGAGAAGCGTAAACAGAATAATTAGAGAGCAGGTACAGCGTGCGCATTTGGCCAATCTCAGCGTTGTAATAATTTACAGTATTTGAATTCCATCGCAACGACACGTTTTCCTTCTCCTATAAATATTTATATCATACAATAACAATGGATTTACTCGTATAAATCATTATGAATTATTTATTACGACGTACACTTGCTCAGCCAACATCACTTTTAATGCCGCGTCTAACCAAACGTGTCGCTTTCTTCGCACGTGTTTCCACAACGTAACGTTGCACGACAACGTAAAAGTTTCGTTAACACGTTGGTCGCCACGTCACCCATATCTATGTGACGGGCATGCTTCCGCGGAGGCCCGTAACCCGAATATGGGTGACGCTCTTCTTGTTCGAGTTAATTAAATATAACATATTATATGTAGGATACACAACATAAAAATATTAAAAACACATTATACCATACTTTTTATTAATTTATATTCTGAATAAAATATTACATTATGCTGTCCCATGGTATTCGTTAACCCCTTCGCTACGAGCGTCGTCTATATCCGACATCCGCGCGAAGACCTGTGTGTACGAGCGTCGTATATATACGACATCCGCGCGAAGACCTGTGTGTACGAGCGTCGTCTATATGCGACATCCGCGCGAAGACCTATGTGTACGAGCGTCGTCTATAGACGACATCCGCGCGACACCTGTGTGTACGAGCGTCGTCTATATGCGACATCCGCGCGAAGACCTATGTGTACGAGCGTCGTCTATAGACGACGTCAGCGTGATACCACTTGACCATGAGCCCTGCCATGTTTTTATTTTTACGCATATTGCACATCGATCACACTTGTCTCATTCCCTGGTTTGTTCGCATTTGTTTTAAACAAATGAAATATAAACATGCATTCTTTTGGAACAATCGGGGCAAGAATCACGCTCCAGTCTCCTTCAAGTTGTCAGTGGCTAATATTCAACCGTCTTGAATTAATCCCAGTGAAAGTATATTTTGAACGGGAAATATATATATATGTCGGAGATGAAAGGACATCGGAGCCTTTCCTTGAAATTTTAGAAAAATCTCCTGATACTTTAGTCTAGATTCTACCATAGCCGTAATTAAATAATTGTCTGCGATTCCATCCGATTTTATTTTTCGAGAATCGTGATAACGAGCTTGGGGTTAGGTATGTAAAAACTGTAATGTGGGATTGTGTGTCGACTCTTACTTCAAAATTTATCACTGTGAATTAAATTATTGAGAATTTTAATTTGTTATTGGAAAGTGTAAGTTCTAATTTTTAAATATATTTTTATTGATAATAATTGCAAAATCTCCAAATATGTTGTATAACACTTAAAGAATCGTACGATCCGGATAATGACGAGACTGCACCGAAAGATGTACAATGACGAGCAAAAGTGTAAACACACTCTGCTGATTTTATGTAAAAGGCGATACTACGACTAATTTTTCAAGTGATCGGTAAAGATTAGGTAACTACAAGCTACGTCTGATTAACGAAGTGTAATAGTTCATTTTCATTGACATTAATATTGTACAGAATATTTTATAATAATTGTGTTTTGAAACAATGTTTACAGTTTTGCACGTTTCGTCAGAAACGTACATGATAGCATGTAAATGTCAGGGAAACGAAACTGTCAGTAAGCACTGATTGTCCACTGTTTCGCAGTCAATTGTTCCACACCATTGTTAGATTACTTTTCAGTTTGACATGCTTAATCCAAGATGAAGCCACTTAGTGAAGATATAAAGAACAGCATTATTTGTTTGTGTGATAAAGGTTTGTCGTTACGGCAAATTGCAGAGAAATGTGGTGTCAGTCATACGATAGTTGCAAGAATAAGAAAAAAGTATGTTAGCGCACCAATTTCTTCACAAAACGGTAGACCGCGATTTATTTCGGATAGAGCAGCACGTGAAATTGCACACTGTATTCGGTCGGATAGTTACAAAACACCAAAAATTGCTGCTCAGGAAATCGAAATAAGTGCTAGCGAATGGGCCATTCGTCGCTCTTTAAAGAGAATTGGTTTACGAGCGAAGGAAAAAGAAAGTAAACCAGCTCTTTCAAACAAAAATATTAAATTACGAAAACAATTTGTCGACGCCTACAAAGAATGGACGACCGAAGATTGGAAAAGAGTTAGATGGAGTGACGGAACAAAAATTAAGAGATTCGAATCCGACGGAAGGTCCTGGTATTGGACTTCATCCGAGAGTAATGATCAACCAGGTGGTATAAAACAAACTATGAAGTTTGGAGGTGGCTCAATTATGTGTTGGGGTTGCTTTACTCACAGAGGTGTTGGTCCCTTAGTTCGAATCGAAGCTATAATGCGAAAAGAGCATTATTTGACCATTCTACAAAGTAATTTACCTTCTGTAGTTAATTCTATTGGATATAATGAACGTGAAGTAGTATTTCAACAAGACGAGGATCCTAAGCATACTGCAAAAATAGTTAAAACCTGGCTAGAAAATGAAAATTTTTCTGTGAAGAAGTGGCCAGCACAGAGTCCGGATATGAATCCGATCGAAAATTTGTGGTGCATTTTGAAAAGAAGGCTGGCAAAATATAATAATCCACCTTCAGGTGTTCATGAATTATGGGAAAGAACGCAACAGGAATGGTACAATATTGAACCACAAATAATTAAAAATTTAATTGACAGTATGCCTCGTAGATTAAAAGCATTAAAAAAAAGTAAAGGAAGGTGGACGAAATACTAGGTTGAAGCCTTAATTCAACGAGTATAATTATAGTGCAAAACTGTTAACATGGTTTGAGATGTCCATTTTTGTGAAATGTTCTGTACATTATTAATGTTAATGAAAATGAACTATTACATTTCGTTAATCAGATGCAGCTTGTAGTTACTGTTACCTAATCGTTACCGATCACTTGAAAAATTAGTCGTATTATCGCCTTTTACATAAAATCAGCGGAGTGTGTTTACACTTTTGCTCGTCACTGTAAGTCCGAACACCAGTTTACTGCACACTTTCCGGTGCAGAGCTCTGTTCGGTACCACTGCTCCGGCGGCACAGTGGTCCGTACAGCGACGGAGCACATTCTCGTAGCGAAAGGGTTAACACGTTGACTGTCGCGCGTGTTTTCAATGAAATCTCCTTCAGGCCACGAGTGTGGTATAGAGATTATTCCTACCAAATGGTTTCTTATGCCACCACAATTAGAAAAGGAATCAAACGGTACCGAAAACTTGGCATTCGAATGCTTCTGGGAATTTCTGTTGTAAACGCTTTGACGGTTTGCAAAATTGCAACAAGAAAAATTCTTCTAAATATTAGAAGATTTAGAGAATTATTAGCTGGAAAATTATTAGGATCTGAAAATACAAACAATCCTCGTCTTCGACGGAGTCAACATAATGTCGTTGTTCGGAAAAATGATTCCGGAAGAAGCATTGGACGCATGCAAACTATGTTATGCAGATAAAAGACGTCGAGCGGACCGATCAAAAACACGAGAGAATTTAAAGAAAACAGCAACTTATTGTCCAAATTGTGCCGACCAACCCCAGCTTTGTATAGTAACACGTCACCCGGATACGGGTGACACCGCCCGATCAGAAACTTTGCCGTCACCCGAATATGGGTGACGCGACGGTCAACGTGTTAAAACATTGCAAGCACGTTTAAGGTGATTTTGGACACTTCGAACACTTATGTTCGAATATTTTTTGCGTTTTTTCTCGCTTCTTGGCGTGCGACAATTTGCCTCTTCTTCTCGTAACATAGAGTGCACATCCTTCTTATAGGTTTGCCCTGCTGATTCTTACGAATCTCCAAATGGTGGCACACCTTTTTCGTTTTCTTCCAATGGTTTTCAGGCACAGTATTTTCTGAGGACACATGGGACCATTCGGAAAGGAGAATTTCCCGAAATTTGTTTATCTGTATTTTTTTGTTTGTGGCTGTCTGCTAAACAATATGAACATTTACTATAGTTATTTCTAAGAGTAAATACAGTGCTAATTTCGGATACCACTTGATGCTTTTGCGTATCGTAATGGCATATGGGACCATCTGGTCACTTCCGTCGATAACAGTTTTTCCATTATTGTATGCTACTCTCCTCACTTTCAAATTTTCACGCTGTCTACTGAACATTTTGAGGATGAAAAAATCACTGATGTGCGTCTCACAAGTATGCTTCTCGACTAAATGAAAGATCTGAGATATCTGCCATGAGATCCCTTGGAATACTCTAGCCGGAAAAAATGTTTTACAGTGGAAGAATTTGGTATTTTCAAATTTGCAGTCGCGTCGTTGCTCTATTCGGTCAGCGATATCATCGAAGGATTAAGTCAATTATTCATCTTCTCCTCACGTAGCAATCGCTTTTTCAGAAATTCCTGACGGAAGCTGTAGTCGACATCCGGTCTATTCGAAGACAAGAACACGTCAAGTTGCACGGTAGTCGCGCTTAGTGTTACATATTCAACGGTTCAGCCTTTAAACTTCGTTGTACCGTGCTCTGTACTAAATTCTTGCTGAAACGTGGTTCGCTGTTACGATAGAATCGCATGTTTCGTTCGAAGACTAACTTTCTTAGGAAAGTCAATACTTTTTGAAAAATAAGACAAACGTTTGGAAGTAGAATAAATGAAATATAATAAAATAATAATAAGTTTGGGAAAGATTCCAAGATTGTAGAATTCTCATGTTCCAAAAAGTCGAAAGATTCTCGGTTTCTCAGGGTCTGCGATCTTAAAACTCTGAAATCCCAGAAATTCCACGATCTCGAAAATCTCAAATATTCAAATCTCTGTTCTCTCAAGTTTCCAAATTTCAGAGTTTCGTGATTTCAAAAATTCTGTAGAGAAAACTCCTGTAGACCAGATAAACGCTAGTATACGTGTTCCCTCTTGCAATTTTCTCGTCCTAAAATCGACGAAAAGACGAAACCCTAATTAGCCAGTTGAGAGATCCGGAGATCACTTTCGTTGTAACGCGACCGTGGCAATGACATAAATGGCCGTAGCAAAGGCATAAACCCAAGGGAGCCTGTCCAACCATAATTTAGGATTGCGGTTCTAGCAAATTAAGGACACGTGCATCGTCCTTGGCCCGAGCACCTGCAGAATTTCCGAGTCATGCGCAAAATCCGGCAAATTGCTCGAGATTCGGCTTTTCACGTCGTCGAATGAATTTTCAACCTGAGGAAGCATTTCTACGAAGAAGATTTTTCTTATAATTTTCCCTTGCAATGGACCCATTCCATGTGATACACGCAGTTATCCCGTATTTATTATGCAAAAAAATGATTCCAGTGAAGAAGCTTACTTTGATGAAATAAGATGAAATAAGAAAGAATATCATTTATTTCCAACTGCTGCGTGCTTTCTGTACCACGCCATAAATTACTGTTCAATGTATGCAAAGGTGTTTAAGCTCGCAACAAGGTGTGCACCTTCTCAATGGAAATCAGCGGCTACGTTAACGACTTGGAAAAGAAGTTTGCCTGCGAGCGAAACTTTCTTAAGGTTTCTATTTCTCGCCAAGGCGTGTCTCGGTTACTTTGATTAAATTTCTTGCGTCCTGATCGTTACATCGATGCTGCTCGTGCTTCCATCCTCACGGCTTCTCGTTTCAACCGAAAGAATTTTGCGAGTACAAAGCGCTTCGAATTTGTATCTCGTCCATCTTTCGCCTGATTCATCTCTATGAGCTCTGTAGTGCAGAACAAATTGCAGACAATTTGCAATTATTTTTCATCCCTTCTTTGCTAATTATTGAACAGACATTAAGCAGTGAAGGAAAATAATTGCTTTTATGGCTGAAAATAAACCACGCTACTACTACGACTACTGACATGCTGCTATTATCGATGGTAGTTTCAATAAATTCACCTTCTCGTTTGCGAAACGATATTTAACTTCGAAGTGATTAGTTCAGGAAAAAGTCTACACCTTTTCTTTCGTAATTGACCTGAAGACAGCTGTGACGAAGAGAATAGAATTTAGTGAAGAGATTTAGAATAAGTAGAGCTGCATATTATTGTGGCCTTGAATATCAATTTTCTTTTCGATTACAAGGTCTAGAAACAAAAGAGCTGTAAGTAGATTTCTGTTGCTGTTTCTTGTAGCCTTCAGATAGAGCTACACACCAAGGTTAACTTTTTGATAATGTGCTTTGCTATAAATTTATGAACGTGCTTCCTATCATATCTTCTTCTTCCTATCGTATTGTAACACTGTAAGAGTGAGGATCTGGATCAGCATACGCTGTACCTATACTTATTTCAGTATCAGTATTTCCTCTATCAGTCGACCTCAACATTTAGCTACCGAACGCGGTCCAGTGTTAAGGTCCAGAGATAAAATCTCTGTGTGATGTTCGACGAATATTCGTGGGATTATTACTTCTCCGATAGGTAGCCGGAATGCTTCGATTAACGCGAGTATATTCGCGTGCAGCTGCGACCAATGCTCGCTGCCAGATAGCAATTTTTATTTATTCGCCTGCTCGTTCGCGCCTTCCTTTGATTTATTTCTTTCATTCGTTTATTCGCTCGTTATCTTTTTTCTATTTATATGGTACGTGTATATTGTACGTGTTCCATGTTTCGATTGAAAATACCGAAACGTCTAGATCGTGCCAAATAGTTTAACAAATTGTGTAAAACGTTATGCATTTATTGGAAGTTTTCGTCTTGTTTTATTTGGTATTTTATATTATTTATGTGTGAGGATGAATTATGTTGTTTATTACAAATTACAAACAATAAATATTTATTACAAAAAGATTTTGTCTTCTTTTGTTTGGTATTTTACATTATTTATAGGTGAGGATGAATTATGTTATTTATTACAAATTACAAACAATAAATAATTATTACAAAAAGATGTTGTCTTCTTTTATTTGGTATTTTACATTATTTATGGATGAGGATGAATTATGTTATTTATTACAAATTTCCTCTTTAGTTCATATATTATATTATTTGTATTACGTTTATGGATTGACAAACTACTTTGTCGATGGAAACTATCTTATTTAATAATTTGTAGGAATCAATGAATTGTTAAGATAAAATATGGAACGTGACTACCATAGCAAATAGACGAAACAGAAATAGAAATTCGTAGTTGTCCCATTCGCGATCATCTCGAGTCGCAGCATGCATCGCGAATTTCTCGAAACTTGTGCCATCTGCGAGTTTTCGTCTTTCATGCATAAAAGAAAAATACAAGGCAGCAGCACACGCGGGTCTTCCACCTTCGATATTTCTTTTACGAGTCTATTCTCCGATGCACAGTCTCAACTAGCTTTTACAGCTAGCCATGAAAATTCCCGTATACCAGGATTTTCCTCCTCTTGTCTCTAGAGCTCCTACATCGTCTGCCTTCCATCGATTCTACGACAAACAAATCCTTACACCAGCTACGTAGGAAAAGTATCCGTACACACGCTGCTACGTCCAATGAAGCGCCTTTTCACCAAATTCCACCTTTCATTTTCGCAATATTAAATTTTTATATTATTCATTTTTCGCGTAATAATAGAATCATAGATCGTTTTCGAATATTAGATCATTTTCCTCGTATTGAAGGAGCATGTTCGAATGACCATGAACTCATCAAGTGCCACATTAGTATCGTATTCCTTCAGTTTTATCATATTCTGTATTATATTCTTAACCCTTTCGCTTCGGCAGTCCAGTCCGCCGAAGTACTGGCACTGAACGTGCGTGCTTGATGTATATACGTTTTCCTAAGTCTTAAATAACAACAATTCTTGTAAAATCCTTATATGAAATATCGTTTCACTGTCAATGGATTTAACAGATTTTTTAGCACGAGACAGTATACGGTCGTTTGAATGTTTGAAATATATTGCGTAAAACGTTATGATGTTGTTTCAACAATGAGTAACTTTTAAGAAGTGATTAATCCAATATATCGATAAAATCAACAGAAAATGTTCTGCCGATAACGAAAAAATATATTATTGACTACAGATGGCATTGGTGTATGCCCGGTATATGAGAACCCAGGTCATTTCGTAGATGTCGTCTATAAGGGACGCTCATACCCACAGGTCATCTCGCGAGCGCCGCCTATAAACGGCACCCGTACCCACAGGTCATCTTGCCGGCGTCGCCTATAAGCGGCACCCGAAGCGAAAGGGTTAAAATTCTCACCACTGTTGTATAAGTCCTGTAGTGGCACTAGACAGCGAAACTTTCCAACGGGTTCTGTCTCGCGGCTTGCTACACAAAGACCCTATCCTCAACCGGACGACGGTAGAGCTGTGGTTAGAGCAGTTGGTTACGGACGTTCAAGAGCAGGCTCGAATCCCGGCACTCACAGTCCGGTTTTTTGTACAATTCCTAACTGAGAAAAAGGCAACCCGGATGAAGACAAAAGTCTGATACATCCGCAGTACCTATCACGACCTATCCACCTCAGTCCTAAGGTGTTAAAATGAAATTGTTCATGGTATATTTGATGGGAAACTTATGGAATGACGTCTTATTAGAATCTTAGGTGTCCGAAGAGCTACTTTCTCATCGTCCTCCGTTCGTTTGTTTTGACACTTAAGCAGCCCATTGTTGCATTCCGGGTGATGGGAATTTGACACCGAAATTAGAGGTGCCACGTTTGTATCATATTCCTTCGGTTTTATCATATTCTGTGTTATATTCTTAAAATTCTCAACATCGTTCTACAAGTCCTAAAGTGTCAAAGTACAATTGTTCGTGGCACAGTTGATGGGAAACTTATGGAATGACGTCTTATTAAAATCTTAGGTGTCCGAAGAGCTACTTTCTCATCGTCCTCCGTTCGTTTGTTTTGACATCTAAGCAGCCCATTGTTGCATTCCGGGTGATGGGAATTTGACACCGAAATTAGAGGTGCCACGTTTGTATCATATTCCTTCGGTTTTATCATATTCTGTGTTATATTCTTAAAATTCTCAACATCGTTCTACAAGTCCTAAAGTGTCAAAGTATAATTGTTCGTGGCACAGTTGATGGGAAACTTATGGAATGACGTCTTATTAAAATCTTAGGTGTCTGAAGAGCTACTTTCTCATCGTCCTCCGTTCGTTTGTTTTGACATCTAAGCAGCCCATTGTTGCATTCTGGATGATGGGAATTTAACAACGAAATTAGAGGTTTTATTCAAAGGTACCAAAATTCTCCATGGAGAAGTGGTTCTTGTAGCCTGGTGGCGAGGATGAGGACACGGTCAGGGAGGAATGACGAGAAAACTGGGTGAAAGTTCGGGATGATTGTGGAAGAAGAAACAGAGATTAGGTTGTTTGTTGCAGCATATGTCTATGGTGTTTGTTGCGGTATGAATAAGGAGCTGGTCAGCATATTTTCTAACAGCATATTTTGTCGTCCGCAAACTGTGTAAATTTACACAGTACATTTTTTAATTGTGTAAAAGACACGTATATTGTATTTAATAACCAGGAAAATTCCTCGTCAGTAAACTGATCATAAGTCTCTCTGTTTCCTTTGAAGAAGTGTGAAAAAATTTTATACACCATCGTGTAAATCACATTTAGATTTTCGATAAACTAGATTTTCCAAGGTTATCTTGTTTCAATAGATTTTTACATTCATTTTCAGACACTTTGTACGTTTCAAATGAGATTTTCGTAGAAGGATGACGATGGGAATGGAGTGAATCTCGTAGATCCACTGCTTTATTCGATAACCGCATAATTGAATGGATACTATCGTATGGCTTCCATAATTTTAGAATGATGGTGAATGAATTTAAACCCTTCTAGTGCCCTTCACTCGTTTTATAAAGCCACCTTGTCGTAGAAATGAATAAAAGAAGAGGATAAAAGTGGGATCTAATAATTTCTATTCACGGGAAATTCGATTTCTATTTTTACACGATGATCCCTGCGTTTCTATTGCTCTGTTAGATTAAAGAGATTATTATTTTCTGCGAAAAAAATTATCGCGCTGTTAAAACAGAGAAGTTTTCAATGTTGTAACTAATAATCAAATGTTATAAATAATAAAAGATGATATGACAGCGGGAACAGGCAACGATAAACAATGAATGGGGAAGGGGAAAGAGAAATAAATTACGATGACGATAAATCATGCGGATGGAGGAGGGGCGCGTTAATTTTTGAAAATTTATTTCTGATGCGCGATTCACGATTTCGCAGTTGAAACTGAATTTCAGTGAAATTTACATGTCAATAATGTTCACTGTGTATATAATCCTGCGTTATATTCGTGTTTTTAGACATGTACGTGTATCGTGTACATCATAATACACTGTATATTTAATATTATCTATCGTGGATTTATTATTTATTTTTCCATCAACTAACAGTAATTACGCTCTTTCATTTCATATTAATACGTTTGCAGAATTTTGCGATCTGTGAATTTTAGAATTATTATTGGTTTGGCAACTAAGTGATTGCGGATTTTGTTAGTACCACCTAATGACAAAATCCGCAATCACTTAGTTGCCAACCCAATAGGATTCTCGAATCTTGCGACTTTTGAAGCTTCGAATCTTGAAATATTCTCATAATGACAAATTCTACTGTAATTAGATGTATATACCGTAATTAATTAGTATGTAAATGTCGTATTAAACGCAGTGGTGTGTAAATAACTTGCGCAACCACTGTATATATGGCATATCTCGTTTAACAAAAGAATTCCTGGTTCTTTGAACGCTTTGAAAAACATTGACGAACTTAGCTTATTTGAGAGCTGGTTGTAACCGCGAGAAAGGAAGAAATTTCCGCTTGGCGAGGGGAAGAAAATTCCTGGTTTATATAGGGCGCTTTTTTCGCCGTGGAAAAGGGCAAGAAAGCGGCGGGCCAGGAAGAGGAATTCCGTGGAAAGTAAAGTGGGAAGTTTAAAATGGCACTTGGCCGGCGAAAGTGGGCTGCTCTCTTTAAAATTTTAAATAGCTCCAGTTCCGTCAGTTCCTTTGCCGAAATAGACAATGAACCTTTCCCTCGGCTTCGCCACGCCCTCCTTTCGATTCATCGAATGTCACCGTCTAATTTTGAATCACCGCCGTGTCCAAAATTTATACGGCTTACTCGTATTAATATTCGCAAGCACGCAGTCTCTGAGTAAATCAAATTGCAATCTCGTGAAGAATTTTCCTTTCCTACCGATACACAGTGGCTGCGAAAAGCGTTCCTACGCTATTCTACATATCACAGTATTCATACACGGATTAATTAGGTCAAATTAAGATTCGTGTAATTTTTCAATTTTTAACACGTTCAATGCCACGTCAGTTTTGCAAGGTTTGGCCGTGACGCCACGATGAATTTTTTATTATGCCATATATATAATGTTGAAATATTAGCTACAAGAGATACTACGGTGTATAATCATCATTAATGAATTTATCTCACTGAGGTCACCGGTGACCCCCATGGCGCTGTACTGCAATTTCGCTTGATTCACTTATTTTTTGCGATTATTAATTATCTTATATTATTTCTTCGCGTTGCTAAATAATTGTTCTATGATGTTGCGTCTCTGCACCTACCATAAACCATAATCTGTTACCTCGATCATACTTATTCGAACCCGCAATAATACTAATCAATCGTCTCAAGATTTAACATTTTTTACTTTACTGTCAAGACCCTTAATTGCCATCAAACATCTTTCAAGTCGAAACGTTTCTTACGGTTATTCTTCGTTAATGTAAAACACGGGAAAATCGGGTTTTTCCTATGTTCGACAGCCACTGGCGAGGGGCGCACATAATAGATTTATATTTCATGTATAAATGAAACTATTTTTCTATGTTTTATACTGCATTAATTTCGTCACACCATTGTAGTAACAATGGTAAGAATACAAAATTTATAACTATTGACATTTGTTCAAATTATGTTTTCTACTAATTTTGGTGCGCCGGTCACCGGTGACCCCCACGGCGCCACGGACAGGTTAAGTGCCGGTCACCGGTGACCCCCACGGCACCATGACCAAGCTGAGTGCCGGTCACCGGTGACCGCCACGGCCGGGTTGAGTGCCGGTCACCGGTGACCCCCACGGCGCCACGGACAGGTTAAGTGCCGGTCACCGGTGACCCCCACGGCACCATGACCAAGCTGAGTGCCGGTCACCGGTGACCGCTACGGCCGGATGTTCTATTGTCCGAACGTTACGCTACATAAACCTTGTGTTAACCGAACGTTTCCCTACATAAACCTTGTGTTAACTGAATGATATCTCTCGTTTACGTATCCTTTATCGTTGGATGTCCTTTCTATAATTTCATATGTTTCCTATTACTTGAATAGTTGGTGGAACACTTGGATCATAAGCAAATTACGAACGCCAGCTATAATGAAGGACTAATCGGTATGTGACAGCTATTAGTATAGTTTATGTCATGCAAATGTATGCATTGTTATCAGAGGCTGGTAATTCGAAATTACACATCGGATACACATAGTTGGATAAAATGTAGATCTGTCTTATCAATATTAATAGGATGCGGCGATGCAGATGTGGCCAAGTGACAGGAGCAAATGCATAGAATAGACAAATACGTGGAAAAGTTTACCGGATGATAATGATATAGGGGGCTCGTAAAATAAACGACGAGCAAAAGTTTCCGCATTTGGAACGTGGGAACGCGTAGTTGCAAATCTTCGTTGCATTTGACTGATTTTATGATCTTCGTGTGTTATTACCGAATGTGTCGCTGATATTCGTACGGGGAAAACATTTCCAACGATAGCTGGTAAAATTGCACGAGTTAAGCGTCGGTTTACTTAGAACGCGGAATATACTTGGTAAATTTTTTATACGCGCACTTGTTTTCTTGTAGCTTACAGGGGCGTGCATCAGATTTCGATTTAGATTCGATAGAACCGTTTTACCAGATAGGAAGTCACGTTCGTGGAGAAAATAGCGAATGTAATCTGCAAGATTTGTGATGCTATCGTGAAAAGAAATAATATTTTTTGCGGTAGTGAAATTTTGTTTCTCAAAATTTTCTTCCTTCTTCCATCTTTCTTCGAATGTCTCAATGATATATTAAATTCATATTAAAATATTAATATCTCATAAATCTAAATAACGAATAATCTTCATGTTAAAATATGAATAATTTTCACATTAAAATGTAACATACGAAGAGCAAACGGTCAATGGTTTAAATTCGCTGTATTCCTTTACGTAAAGTGGAATAACCTCGGAGAGAGGATCGATAAGAATAATTAAAACTTGAAACGCTTTGTAATTGGAGCAACAACCCAAAGATACCCTGTTAATTAAAAAGTAAACTCGATTCTCATCCATTTAGAGCGGATCTTAAAAATACACGCGTACATACGTTTAACTTTTGGCGGACGAATGAAAATTGGATTGGTTGCGATAAGAAATCGGTTTAAACCGGTACCTCTGTACGATCGCGATCTCTGGCCATGTTCCAGCTTCCAGCCAGTACTTTTTGCCCAGAAAGATCCAAACAGATGCTTCAGCTTCTCTAAATTTAGTTCCTCTGCCAATGATATCGGACGTTCATATTTACTATCAGCCTGCACCTATTTTTCTCCCTTACTTTGTTTCTGTCCTCTGCTCTCTTTCTCTCTTCTTGTTTTTCATCGTCGAAATAAATATATTTCTGTATTTATTAACCTCTGGTATATCCCTTAAGCGGTTACTAAACATTTGTCAATCTACCTGTTCGTCGTTCCAAATAAGCCAAACGACTTTGTTATTATTAATTAATTTAGTTACGTTGCTAGATGTGTATCTTTATTGGCACAAGTGAGGTAAGAATCGATGGAGGACAAACAAGGAAATTTCGAATACGTGGCAAGAGAATGTGGGAATCAGAAGGGGTTGCTAGTTATACGGCAGACTGTCGACGAAAAAGGTAAAAAGGGAAGATAAATTAGGAAAGAAGAAAAATGGGATATCTAGTAGTATAGAATACGTTTATTCATCCTGACAGGCAAGAATTGCACATGGTTTGCAAAAACCTATATTTCCAAAGCTATTCCTCCTCATTCACACTCTGACTTACTCTGCTGACTAATTACCTTACTTATCGCACCCTTTCGTTTCCTTTAAAGCTGTCTTTGGTCTGCTTATAGCCTGGCTTTTCTTTTCTCTTCCAGCTTCTCCAGCCACTCCACCATCCCCCTATTCTCTAGCTTCCACTCATCGCCAACCTGACGGTTCTTTCGGTTCCCCTGCAGCACCTTGTTAAGTACTTTCGATTGCCGGATCTGTTCTGTGATATTATATTTCCTAGTGTCTGTTCCGAATTTCCCAATTTCCACGTTTTGCCTCTGCTGTTAACTTTTGACCTCTTCCTTTTATTTTCTTTTATTTTTTTTTTTTTTTTGTAGATATCCTAGCACATGTTCTATTGTTTTATTTATTCATCCATTTATCTATATTACATGGTATCTTTGGTTATCATGAAATATTTTAGCGTTTTTATTAAATAAAGTTTGCCAGTTTACAATGAAATTAGCGTTATTATTGACAACTCTTACGCGTAAGCTTATTTTAATAATCAGTTTCGATTATCGGAATTTCAATGTATGCAAACGGTTTCAAGTTATTAACGAAACGTTGGTTAATCCAGAATCGATTTATACAACAAATCCGCTGTACCATTGTCCGAATTAAACGTTTCGCTCGCTTTAAGAAAACACATCATAAATTCTCTTTTGCGCCACGCTGTGCGACACGTTGGCTTTCACGTGCTTCTCACCATGAATATTTCATTTATTTGTACAAAAGCCGCGCGGATTGTCGTCCACTGGTTTGTCCCTATTGCACGCGCCACATCTCATTGTTCAGCTATTCAAAAGGCGGTTTCTATCCTATCCACTATAGTTATTCATGTCAGTTATTCTTCAGCATCTAATTGTTGCGGCTTGTTTCGAGTTAGTGGCGTCTTTCTCGCTCGTTCGCCGCATCTCCGTTCCGCGATCTATCTAAGGATTTTCTATCGAAATCGTTCTAGCGCTCGTAACTACACCTTTGATCTCCTCATCGATATTCTTCAAATTATTTAACACTTTACCGACCGCTAGCGGTTCAACAGCATACGCACGTCCGACCGGCATTTCAGGCGCACATTCTCCCTGGCACTGGCTCTGTTTCGGTTTAGACTCTCCGATACGATTCTTTCGTTCATCGCGAACGGTAAGTTTTTCAAATTGATATGAAACTGTGGGAGCTTACAAAGCAACGCAACTGAGCTTGAGATACCTTTAGTACTAAATAACAAATTATTGCTCAAATAATGAGAAAGATTGTCGGTGACAAAAAGCCGATTAATAAGGCTATCAGTCGGTAAGCGTCGGTGACAAAAAACGATTAATCGTCTATCGGTCGGTAAAGTGTTAATTGCTAAATAACATGTGAATGGCTACCCCAGAGGGATACCATCTTCGAGTTTGACTATTTTTTTTTTATTGTGTGAGGTCAGTGGGGTGTTTTCTTTTTAGTCTTCTTTCTATGAGAGATAACAGCAGAGAGTGTAATACTTTTCTGTACGAAAGCTTTTAAGCGGGAGATATAACAACATGGGAAGAACGTGTTTGCTTTTTGTGTACGAATTTTTTTGCACATGTGTAAATGGGAAATTTGTAGAAAAATATTACAAGTAGCGGATATTTTTGCGAATTTATATAAATGCGATTTAGACAGAAATTCGTGATATCTTATTACGATGTTAATTAATGAAATATCAGAAAGTTTTATACGACGCGCTTTCTATATTCCGCTGTGACATATCCTCGAGAAGTTCTCTGATTCATTGCGTATCAGACTCGTTGGTTAGACGATAAAACAATTTATTATTTAATTATCACATCTCCGTGGAGGATGCAATAACCAGGGACAGCAATAGCGATATATTTGTAGCGTTCCCTAAAGATAGTTTCTCGAAACCGAGGTGTGACGACTTAGATGCAACTTTGTTGTACTCTCCACGAACTTTATGCTTCTGTGATTCTACCAGTTCTGTTTACCCAAAGTTTGTTTGGAATATGTATAGGATGTCCCGTAAGTTTCTACTTTAATATAACACACAGGCGTATCGGGGTATTTTTTGAATAATAATAATAATAATTTAATAAGAAATCATCTTCGTTAAAACTAGGTCGAAGGTCACCGATGGTAGCTAGTATTAGCAGAATCCTAAAGCCTGTGACACACCATGGAATGTCTACTTTTGCTACTGCGTCAAATTACAAGATACGAGACGCGTCTTAAAAATAACTGACAATATATGGTCGTTTCTAATTAGTAGAACATACTGTAAAAACAAAAAAAATAAAAAAGTTTCCTAAGAGAAATAGATCTTTAGCATGGTCTGTAAAAGTATACACAGCTATACTAATTATCTATTAAACTAAATAAATAATGGTCACCAATTAATAGGCATAAGTAAGGTAATTGTAGTAAATTAAGCGTGTAAATACTATTTCGATATTTATATTTTGTGTGAAGAAAGAAATAATTGAAAGAGAAACGTTAATATCAAATTACTCTCATCGAGTGTGACAAAAATTATAAAATTATTTCTTTAAGTTTGTAGAATTTAAAATGGTTTAAATGTTTTCGATTCTCGTCTGATACGTATATTCGTTAGTTTGTTTAAATATCTTAGGAATAGAGGAAAATTGAATAAACAGAGAGCACAGGTGGCAACGGGAAATTAATAATTATCTGGCTGTGTGTATATCGCTAACCTGATCAGCCTCTAATCCGACTGAAGCCCAGGTGCTTGCCAGTTAAGCGACTGTTAAAGGCTTGACTGGTTCTAAGACTGATTTACTATTAACTGGAAGGTTAGATTCCTGTTAACAGGTTCCAACCACGTGATTATTATTATCGGCTATACTTAGTTTCTATCAGCCTGATTGGAAATTTATGTTGCCTTCTAACGATATTAAGAACAAAATTACGTGAAACGATTCCTACGAAAATCACACGGATATTCCGGTTATATGTAATATCACGATAATGAAGGTTCGTGTTTTTACCGATTTATGGTAAATTTCTTCTTCTTTAATACAGTTGATAATTGGTGCGGCAAATTCAAACTTTAAAGAAACTTTCAAACGCACCGATCTAACAACTTTTATTTCTTACGACGTACAGTGATTTAATAAACAAAATGATCGGACAATCCCAGAGATAATGTGACTGTGCTAATGAGAAAGATACGCGAACGTCTAGTTAGGGTTTCGAGTATTTCTAACTAAAAAATGAGTACGCTCGGTAACGTTAATGAGTTGTCGTTTACCGATCGCTGCGAAACTTTTTGATTAACTAAAGTGCTGGATGTTCAAGGCTATCGCCAACTTCCTCACTGCACGGTTCCATCGTTCTTCCGAATTCCTTTGCTCTATCCCGTGCCAGTGCCAGGTCTAATAGAGCTCGTAACCTTATATAGGGTGTATCAGAACGAGTGTAACAAGATTTGGCAAAATTCTTCTTCGAAGTTATTCCAAATAAGAAACATGACTTTTTGGTATTTAAATTTAGTTACAACTACCCAAGTACCGATAATCGAATGTTTTCAGACATATCTTCCTACGAAATTTCTATTCCAAATAATTATCTAAGTAACTCTACGTTTTTTTAAATCTATTTCCAACACATTCTGTGTAGTAGAAATTTTAACATATAAGTATTGTAGTATAAACAAAATAATAACAATATTTATCTTCATTTTGATGATTTTCGCGATATATATAGAATAGAAATCCAGGTGCTCTAATAAAAAGAAGAATAAAGATTAGAACGATAAGAGTAGCAAGGATTACTCTAAAGTGTTATATTCTGCAAAGAACAGGAAATTTCTTGTAAAAATACTCGTCCATAACCGTGTGGAGAACTGAAAAACCGAAGTTTGCAAAATGGTACTTTTAACAGTCGTGTTTACTCTGCACCGCGATTCGACCGAATTTGAATGACCAAAACACCGTATGCTGTTTTTCTATGCAAACCGTTGTAAGTCGCGAGATTTTCTCGATAACCAGTAATACGATATTGCTTTTTGCATTGCGTCGTTGAAGATTGTCGAGGAAGAACCGACGTTGCTGCCACAGTAGTTAGAAACTAATTTCTGTGTTGCCCGAAAACAGTTAGATTTATGTTTGCTGACTATTCAGGTCAGACGAAGTGAAAATTCTGAACTTTGTCCAACAAACTTCGGTTTCTTCGTTTGATAACGATGCGCCACATTTTTCTGAATTATGTGGCCACGATAAATTCATATATTTGTAATTTATTGTTAATGTTGACGCCCTGTATATGCGGTTAAAAATATTAAATTCCTATATTCAAGTAATTATATAATAATACAAAATATAAAATGAAAATTATATAACTTGAAAAGATATATATATATATTAATTAAGATATATGAGAAATAATTATATTAAAATATTGGGTTGGAATCTAAGTGATTGCGGATTTTGTCAATAACACCCAATGACAAAATTCGCAATCACTTAGTTGCCAAGCTAATATTAAACGTCGAATATTTTGGATAATAATTACAAAGTGAAAATTCTGAACTTTGTCCAACAAACTTCGGTTTCTTCGTTTGATAACGATGCGCCACATTCTTCTGAATTATGTGGCCACGATAAATTCATATATTTGTAATTTATTGTTAATGTTGACGCCCTGTATATGCGGTTAAAAATATTAAATTCCTATATTCAAGTAATTATATAATAATACAAAATATAAAATGAAAATTATATAACTTAAAAAGATATATATATTAATTAAGATATATGAGAAATAATTATATTAAAATATTGGGTTGGAATCTAAGTGATTGCGGATTTTGTCAATAACACCCAATGACAAAATTCGCAATCACTTAGTTGCCAAGCCAATATTAAACGTCGAATATTTTGGATAATAATTACAAAGTGAAAATTCTGAACTTTGTCCAACAAACTTCGGTTTCTTCGTTTGATAACGATGCGCCACATTTTTCTGAATTATGTGGCCACGATAAGTTCATATATTTGTAATTTATTGTTAATGTTGACGCCCTGTATATGCGGTTAAAAATATTAAATTCCTATATTCAAGTAATTATATAATAATACAAAATATAAAATGAAAATTATATAACTTGAAAAGATATATATATATATATTAATTAAGATATATGAGAAATAATTATATTAAAATATTGGGTTGGAATCTAAGTGATTGCGGATTTTGTCAATAACACCCAATGACAAAATTCGCAATCACTTAGTTGCCAAGCCAATATTAAACGTCGAATATTTTGGATAATAATTACGAAGTGAAAATTCTGAACTTTGTCCAACAAACTTCGGTTTCTTCGTTTGATAACGGTGCGCCACATTTTTCTGAATTATGTGGCCACGATAAATTCATATATTTGTAATTTATTGTTAATGTTGACGTCCTGTATATGCGGTTAAAAATATTAAATTCCTATATTCAAGTAATTATATAATAATACAAAATATAAAATGAAAATTATATAACTTAAAAAGATATATATATATATTAATTAAGATATATAAGATATAATTATATTAAAATTATATTAATATTAAACGTCGAATATTTTGGATAATAGTTACAAAGTTAAATTGAAATTAGAGCTGCTAAGTGAGTGAATTTTTACTGAAAGAGAATAATAGTTTCAGTGGTAGGTGGTTGTATCTTAGGGAATCTGCCAACTAACAAAGAAAAGACGATATTTCTGACAATACCGCTATGTTCTGTACAATAAGAAAGGAAAGTAACAGTTTGAATTGAGAAGTCGAAAAGAAGAAAAGAGAAGGAAACGCGAATAATATAGAGCGGTAGATGGGAACGAGACAAGCGGAAGCAGGATATAAAATTTAATTAAAGCAGCGAAGAAACTAATAAGAGGAAACAGAGCGGCGAGGAAGTAGATACAAGAGATGAAGGTGAATCTGCATGAAAGACTATAAAGATTAATCCATTGGATGAAAGAGTGAACTACAAAGAAAGAAAGAAAGAAAGAAAGGAGAGAAGTATAGAAAAATGAAACAGCAGAGTGCAATAGGAAAATAGAAAGCGTGGAGGATCCTGCAGAAAGTAAGATTCTTCCTAAACTGTGTTTCTCGTACGAAGTAAAATATGACGTGCCTCTTCAGTGATAAAAAGTAAGCAAAGATAAAAATATCAAGACGGACGACGATAGAAAAGGAGAAAAGTATAAAATCGATAATTTGGCTGAATAGAAATGGAGTGCGCGAGCCAACAAGCATCGTGTCTCTTTTGGGCATCGCGTCACTAAATTCGTCGAAACAACAAATAACACGCTTTTTTAGGTTCGAAGCTCGCATCTTGGAACGAGTAACGCGAGAAAATACCGAAAACAGATTTGAGAAATTGTCTTTCGATCTGCGCCAAACATACAATGGCTCACGAAAGTATTCGAACGCTTACACTTACAAATTACAATTAATAAAATGAGGTGTACTGAACTAATTTGTTAAAACAATTTGATATCTATGGTGACGGAAACGCCTCAATAAAATTTGAAAACAATTCAATAATATAGACAGGAATTACGAGACATTTACTAGAAACATTCATGATAAGTGTCTCACAAAAGTATTCGAACGCTGTAACACTGTTGATAGTTTTTCATCTTTCTTTGCACCGAATATAAACATCATTGCTAAATGAAAATATTGGTACGTTCACTTGATGTTGGGATATGGTTTCAGTAACATTAACGTAAAAGTGTGCACAATAGTATTTAAAATGAATACCAAAGAGTCTAAAAGAAAAGTGTGAAAAAGAAATAATATTTCGATTGCATGAGGACGACAAATCATATAACGAGGTTGCCGGAATTGTGAACAGAAGCAAGTGCACGATACATTGTATCATAAAAAAGTGAAAAAATGAGGGAACACTTGGCAACAAAGCTCGATTAGGTCGACGAAAGAAATTAACTGGAAGAGAGGAGAAAGTTATCATTGGCGAATTAAGAAAAAATCCTACTACATCCGCTCCTCAACTCGCGAGTATGGTAGCTGATATGTTTCATAAAGAATTTCACCCGGAATTAGGTCGATGAATCTTACGAAACAATGATTTTCATGGCAGAGTACCGCGAAACAAGCCACATATCAATGCGGTAAATCATAAAAAAAGATTGATGTTTGCAAAAACCCATATTAATAAAGATAACTCTTTTTGGAACAAAGTCATTTTTTCAGACGAGTCAAAGTTTAACATTTTTGGCTGGGATGGTCAAAATTATTGTAGTATCGTGGACAAAAGGCCTAAGAGATATCGCGTGAACCATAAACAATGTCGCGAGAAAGCCGAGGTGCCAACGGCCCATCAATCGAATAGTTTCGTGGAAAAGGCCTACGTGACCCTGGCCACGAGCGGTTGCGGATTACGTGCGTGGTGGGGCTAAGACGAAGGACAAAGGGACGCTAAGGGAGAAAGACGAATTAACAGTCAGTGTTAGTTGAGAGTGGACCGCGTGAGAGAGAGCGTTTGATCCGTGGTGACGAGAGTTGCAAATTAACTATCTAGTTGTCTTAATTATAGCACGTTGTTGTATTTAGTTCACGTTTAACAACCATCGTTTCCTGTTTAATCAACATCCGTACAATCTATTTATTGTAAATCAACTAATTGTAGTATAAGATCCTACATTATGTGCGAAGAAAACCAAATACGGAATTAGAAATTCGATATTTACGTCAAACGGTGAAACATGTAGGTGGATCGGTCATGGTGTGTGGGTGCATGGCTGCCAGTGGCACCGGAAATTTGATATTTATTGATGGAATACTTGATAAATATGAGTATTTAAATATTTTAAAAAATAACCTTAGAGAAAGTGACTGTAAATTAGGATTATTGGAAGATTTCCACTTCCAATGAGATAATGATCTTAAGCATACTGCTAAAATTGTAAAAGAATGGATCGTATGTAACACACCATACATGTTAATTACTCCACAGCAAAGTCCAGGCATAAATCCGATTGAAAATTTATGGGTTGAAATGGGAAAAAGATGAAATAAATTTCAGATAATCTCAAAGCAAGTATTGAAAGGTAAAATTATAGAAATATGGAACTCCGTTGAGTGTAGTTTTACAAAATCATTGTTTTACAGTATGGAACGTCGATTGAAACACACTATTGCTGCTAAAAGTGGTCTAACAAAATATTAATATTAAATAATTTAATAATATATGTAGCCTTCAAATACTTTTGTCAGTCACTTAAAATGCGTGTTTCTAACAAATGTATCATAACTCCTACCTACGTTGTTGAATCCTTTTCAAATTTTACTGACATGATCATAAGACTTCCATCTTCCTATTCACGTCTGCTTGTCTAAGCAAATTACTTCAATGTACATTATTTCGGCCATTCAAATTTACCGTATCTTTTACATTTCTCGATTTTTTCTTCTATAGGAATTCCAAAAATACTACAAAGAGCAAAGTACTAACAGCGTCTTTTCAACGCGAAACTTTATTATCCTGAACATAGATATTCAACGTTTGGTCGATCTCACGATCGGCCCGTGGAGGAGCAGCGTTGCGTTAACGCAATATTTTATTCGCAGCTTCTTTGGAAAGTCGCAGAGGAGTTTTTGCACCAGTGAACCTTCGACACTTTGAAGACTATGCTACGATTTTAATTAACGTGAAACAAGGTTATCCGATTAGTATTCAAACAGCGTGTGTCATAATTAGCTCGCGTAATCAAGATCCTAATGCAAAAGGAATTTCGTAGGAGACTTGGTCGCATGATTTGAATATTCCATCAATTTTAATTAGCAATATGAGGCAATAAATTAAATGAATTTTACTTTAAAGTGCTCTGCGAGTTATCCTTGATGACTGTTCAGCAAATCCATTCTGCCAGCTCATCTAACGACAGAGTGAAGAACAAGCTTAGAGTCGGTCGTAGAAAATTTCTGCAAAGTGGATTGTCGGACAAGAATCAATAAAATGCAGGAGAAATATGCAACAAATGGAATTTAAATATTTACACATTCCAATGAGACGTTTGGGAACGAAAACGGTGTGTTTTATCGCGCAGGTATAGCGTTCGCAAAGCGAATGTTTGCATTGTCGAATACATGGAAATTGTAACACTTTCGTTAATGGACTGGCGATTTCTATGCATTTTTAGACTTTTATCTAACGAAACAGAATCTGAATGGAAAAGTTAAATGGGTTTTATGGGATTTCAATATCGAGCGAAATTCGATGAGATTTGTTATTATTCTAAAAGAGAAATATAATGTTACTTGCTACTGCGTGTTTCCATGACGGTGATTGATCCATGATCTTTGATGTAAAAGCCGTAATCGCGGTCAGTGTGTAACGAAGGACGTAGAATGACCCGCTTTATGCGCCGAGATGCTAAAAAATTTACGTTACGCCATGTCCCAGAGCAAATTACCGGATACGCGGTGACATTGCACGCTCCAATTGCGGTTATAGATGATGTGACACACGCCAGATCATTGGGAAATGCCGAGGTTTGTCATCGAACTTCCATTTGCTTATTCGCTACTTTTATCGTCGCGTGTATTTCTATGAATCTAACTTTTGCAAAGTAGGCGAATTTCTCTGAAGATATTTCAGAATAAAATACCATTCTTCGTCGGTTTCGCTGTTTCTTCTCTTCTTTTTCATTGCTGTAGTACGTAATGAGAAATCTATAAAATGGCGCTAATTATGTATTATAAGTATTGTGTAATATATAATGACACAAAATGAATAAGAATCCGTGGCGTGATAACATTGTTAGTATTTTTTGAAATTGCCTCGTTCAGGATAATTCATTAGGATAAGGTATAACAAACTTGGTTAACGCGAATGTGGGCTTGCTTTGAATAAATTATCCGGCAGACGGTTAATTGTCCACGTTCGTGGAATAAATGAAATGTAAATTAGAGGAGACCCCGCGATTAGTTTACCCACCAACGTCTGTCGAAGATAAACTAAACAGGTTCGCGGCCTGATAAATCGTCTTGCGTGAACTGTGAGCGGATGAATTAATAAAATGGTAAGTCAACGTGGACAAAGTTTTCTTTCTGCTTGAGGATTCGATCTACTTCCTCTGAGTATTTTTTCTTCCATTCTCCTTCTTCTTGATCTATTTTTCTGGAATTTTTTGAACAATCTACACACTGAAAAATTGTCCAGGCGAAACGAAAGTCTTTAACCTTCCTTAAGTGTCAAACTTACGCTTCCACCAGCTCCCTTAGCCTTTTTCCAAATTCAAACTAGTACGAGGAGTCACTTATGGCAAATGGAAATGTAAGAAATTATTGAAACTAGTCAAGGCATTGTTAAATTAAATGAAATACAGTAGGCGATAATATTGCACATTTTGGGAATTTTAACTATGAATCTTCTTTTACATTTTACTTCGTGTCTTTTGCAACAATGTGTCTTTACACAAATGCTTCCATCATCTCCCATTGCTTTTTTACAAATTCAAACTCGTAGTAGTCACTTATGGCAAATGGAAATGTAAGAAATTATTGAAACTAGTCAAGGCATTGTTAAATTAAATGAAATACAGTAGGCGATAATATTGCACATTTTGGGAATTTTAACTATGAATCTTCTTTTACATTTTACTTCGTGTCTTTTGCAACAATGCGTTTTTACACAAACGCGAAACCTAATATATCAAACGTGGCCTTCGTCTTAATAGAACGAAATGGATCGTACACAATTCAATAAAATAATATAAAACAAGAAAAATTGCGCATCTATCATTCCATTACGAAATGGAAGAAGCTTTTGGAACAATCTGATACATATATTTTCAAATTTCCCATAGATGCATACATAAAAAAAATAGCCTAGTTATCGCTATAGTAATCTATTCCATCGTCTGTCTACTCTGGCACAAGCTTTTTGTACAAGGCTTCCCATTAGCTGCCATCGCTTTCCGAGTAACGACATAGGGTAACGTTTACGGGGCTTTCTCTCTAGTTTCCGTATTCACAGGCAGAAACATCTAAATCGGAAGCAAAACAGCCAGGGCGGGGCGAGAGTTTACGCCCAGGGCGACTGAGACAGCTCTTGCGACGATGGGAAAAGGCCACACGTCTACTCGTGACGGTCGTCGACCGCTCTGCGGATTTATTTCCCTGTGTAAACTTGAACAAACTTTTCTCGAAATTGAGCGCTTCGCCCCTTAAGAACTGAGCTTTTACGTCGAATATAAATATAAATTTAAATTTCTTAACACTAGAACTACCACACCAGTCAAATTGGCTGGTTCTACAATTTCACTTTCAAATTCCTACTTCATCTTATCTTTTCCCGCAATGATGTAACAACCTTCGCAACGATAACTAAAAGAATAATATAACGAATTTTAGTTTGTTTTTTATGTATTCAGACTGAAAATAATTTTGTATCAAGGTTACTTACATCAATACCAATCAAAATGGCTGCTACTTGTCAAAGTGTAAAAGGGTCCTGCAATCTGTTTATCGAACTCCAATTAACCAGTTTCCTCGTTTTCTACAACTTCCCACACGTTTTTCAAATTTTTATTGCGCATCATTCGATATAACGATATCAGTTATCAGGAAAATTCCGGATCGATCGCTAGATCGCCAGATGCCAGCACTAGAAATACCACACTAATCAAAATGACTGTTTCTACAATTTTATAAACGTGCCAACCCTCGTTTAGGGATCATGGTCGCAGATGGATTAATAATACCAAAAATATACTACATAACATGGAATTCCTTCTGTAAGAAAGTAATAAATTAATAAATATAAAAATATTCTATTATTAGGTATTTTTTAAAGATCAGTCATTTTGACTGGTTTTTGCAGAAACAGCTCCGTGTTAACTATCGGTAGTTCTAGTGTTAATACTTTGACTGCCACGTTGGTCATATATGACCCGTCACGGTTTCTCCTGTGACGCCACGGAGGTCATTGATAACCGGAGCGCTTCAACTTCTTACAATTGTAAAAATTGAATGAAAATTGACAGTTTGGGTATTACCGATAAATAGAAGGTACTTTGAAATGAAAAGTGCCCCATTGAACAATTAAACATTTTTATCAGAACATCAATAAAAAAAAAAAGAAAATATGAGAAGAAATGTTGCATCTAACGGTGCACTGTGTTAAAACGCTTTAAACATAAACGTGGCTCATCAATACAATGTGGACAATAGGTGGTCACCTTTTTTTCTCCGATTCTTAGCAATTTTTGATCCTAACTGTTTAACATTTTTATACCACTCTCTCCAAAATTTTCGTGCCAGGTAAGCTTTCCCTTCTTTCTTCTGCATTTCGTGTGGCTATCTTTGTCGAATAAGTATATTTGACGGCTCTGGTGAATGGCACTGAGTAAGGTGCATTGCCAGCGCCATTCTAAAATCTGATACTTTGATTTTTGTTTTTCTTGCTTGTTTAGAGAGTATCATCGCGTTTGAAATTGATGTATTTAACAATCACACTAAAGCTAATTTTATATACCACTTGAGGGTTCTTCTGTGTGGTGTAAAATATGCTATCATTTGATCTGATAAATCTACAGCACATTTTCCTCTCCTATAATCTACCACTACCATTGGTTTATCACGAACATAATTTTCTTTGCGGATCTCTACCATTTCAGCCGAATGTTTCGTCGAAATCATAAAAATAATCATAATACTGTTTACTAATATCTTTTACACGTTTCACTTCTGCACGTTTTGTTTACGAATATTGTCTTACATCATGAATTTATTATTATTTTGCCATTATATACCGTGGCGTCCTGAGGGAAATATGCGATTTCGACGTGGCAGTCAAAGTTAAGAAAATTAAAAATACAGTAGGATCTTAGATAGTAAACAAAGAGATAAATAAACCGGTAATAACCAGAAATCGCGACGTTTCTTTAGAGTCGAGGTTCGGTGCCGATGATTCCTCTTCGTCTCGTAAAATTTGTCAACGCTGGAAAGTACAGTTGGCGCAAAATAAATATCGTAATAAACTCTTTTCAGAGCGAAGCGCGCGAAGAAAATGCATTGGAACAGAAAGTTGCGCTGTACTTTCGTCGAAGTATGCAATTTCGCGACTGACAGAATTTTCCAATCTTGCGAACTTGGTGCAACGCCGAGTCTCCATGGCTTGGAGAAATCGAGCCGCAGTTTCGATACTCTGAAACTTTTACGCCTTCATACGATCTTTTCTTCGTTACTGTTATTGTTTAAGGCAACATTCAGAAACGGTTACTTTTTTGTCATTCGCCATTTCCCGAGCCAATAACATCTTTTTATTTACCTGTCATCTAATTTAATATTTTCAGTGTTTGCCAATTATTTGCTTTCCGTAATGTTCGCAATGGAAAATTTGCAGTTTCCTAACTTATCTCAAGAACGTTTCCCTAACTTTCGTCGATACTTCTCCATATTATCGTCGATACTTCGGTTTTGTCGATATTATCGTGCGTAAGGAACCACCCTCTAGACACTACACTATCCATATACAGGGTGTCCCGCGTAACGCGACCCACTATTTTTCTGTTATTTGCGGCCATGCAAGAGAAAATGTTTCGAACTGTACCACAAACGATCATGAAAGAATTCCGGAAATACTTCATTTTCCTCGCGAAACCAGGCTCAGCTTGGGTAACATAAATGGGATCTATACGTAGCTATTATAAAAAATTGTTATTATGTACGAGTGTGTAAATAATAACTGCACTGGTAAATTGGAAATTGGCTTAAACACGAATGATCGAAGATCGCGGGAAGTTACCGGTCGTATGCAACGGGGGGGAAAAGAACGAGCCGGAATCGATTATGGCTCTTTTGAAGGACTCTGAAAAGACCTTAAGAGGAGGAAGATATCGGATCCTTTTTGAAGCCGGTACACAGAAATTCAAGACGGCCTCTCGCAGTTCAATTTCCTCGGTGCTTTGTGAAAAAAATCATCAGACAAAAATTGTCCTTGTCTCTACGCTTGCCCGTATCGGGTGAAATTGTTCATGAAAAAGGAATCTCAGGACACAGGTTCCCTCTTTTACAAAGCTTTCCTCTGTATATTTATTTTAAAACCGCTGAAACGGACCAGGTTGAAGTTACCTTCACTGTTCCTCCAGCTTAAGATTCCTTTTTTCCATTTTGATCTTCAAACGTTTTTGGCTTTTCGACGACACTTCACATTTTGCTGTTATTCGATCGTTAATTCATGAAATCACTAGCATAATATAATAGGGAAAAAACCCTGCACTTCTTTTCGCGCTAGCGAGCCAAGCGTGTCGCAAGAATAAACAACTATCGAAGGTTTTCATTTTTCATGTTCGACAACTCGCTGTCGAACAAATTTTATTCCACAGTCAGTCACGAACATTCACGGTGAATGATAGAAATCATAGGAAAATGTCGTTATGAAAATAGTCGTGCGACCAGGAAACGCTCTCCGAAGTCATAGAAAATCAACAATCTTATAGATCTATTGAGGCATGTGAGGTGTTATTGGGTGTAGTGTGTTAAATAATCACTCGGTATTTAGGTCAACAACATATTTATTAACAAGAGTCTTCCTTTGATCGCGTCGCGTATCGTTCTCGGTTTCGCTAGTCAATCTCGCTGCCCGGTTACAACTCGACTTTCTCGCTTCCTGGTCCGAACCTAACTGTCGATCGGATTCGATTCTTTTCTTTTTGTCGCCCCTCAATATCCCCACTATCCACGCGTTTGTTAGGCGTCCACGACCGTTGCCACGCACGCCTTCTTCTCGAACTTTCGGCGGAAGGACCGTTGCGATATTGATGGCTCATTAGGCACTTCGCTTCGGCGATATACATTGTTACCGAGTGCTGCCACATATGTATAATTTTGTGTGCTAGACGAGATTAGCCGTGTAGTAGTAACACTCGTATGTGAGTATGAGTGTATGGAAGTATATGTGTGCACAGCGTCTCGAAAAACAGACGAATGCAACTGTTCCGTTGGCAGTGTGATATGGAAGATGGCGAGACAAAGAAAGTGCTGAGACGCGTGCAAATGTGTATCGACAAAGATCCTGGAAATCGTTTATTAAATAAATCTAAAACTACTTTAATATGAATTCTGAGTGTAATCTTAGTGTTCCTTTACTTTTATTTCGGAGATTAAGATCCACAATTTTCAACAGGAGCAATACGGAACCGTCCCGTTCCAGGATCAATTCAATTTTCACGCTCGGTCTCTGCTCGGAACGTTCACTCGTTAGGGGATTCAGGTCAAGTAAAAACAACATTATGCTCAGCGACTGTGGCTGGTGTGCACAAGTGTGCACGTCGAACAGAGGAGTACACGTGTTCAAACAAAGGGCGCCACGCTTTCCGATTGAAGTGAGGTGAATCGAGCGTTAATCGATTAACCATGCTGATAATGACGAGCTTATCGAAACGACAGAATGGAATCATGAGACGCAAAAAGTGTACTGTGACCCACGAAAATCCTAATTACGATAGTAGTATCGATACCGACGAGATTTCGAAAAGTTTCGTTTAACGTGTGTAATGTTACTTTTATTCCGGAACAGATGGGGACCACGTTGTAAAAAAGGAAAAATGTTCAAAGATGTTCGAAAGCTGTGTGATCTATCCGAATTGTGAATCTGTAGATTCCGTTCGTTTTTTGTCAGTCTAATATTTTCGAAATTATACGCAGGACCCTGTCTGCCGAACTTCGGTTTTTCAGCCAAACTGAAAGTTTATTTTTAAAGAAGATCAAAGTGCGCGCCGCTGGCTTTTATCTAACTTTAAGCCATCTATCAGCTAACTGATGGATTTCATATTGGGAAAATGCTGCGTTTTCAGACAAGATGCAATCGTCGAATTACTTTAGTATCTCATTGGTATTGGTTAAGGCGAGTAAGGTAGCAGTTGCAACACTCAGGAACTGTTGAAGTAACTACTTCAAGAAAAACTCTACGCCTTTGTTTATGTACATACTTGTTTATGTACCGTGACCTGCAGACTGCTATTACGCAGAAATATTCTAAATAAAGAGCGGTGCATATTATTGTACCCTTGAGTATGCATTATGTTTTGGATTGCAAGGTTTAGGAACAAAGGAACTAATAAACAGATTTCTATTTATGTTCCCTGTAGCCTCTAGCCAAAGCTATAAGGCTAAATTTTTGGTAATGTCCTTTTGCTATAAATATATGAACGTGCTGCTCTCATTGCATTGTCTAGTAACACCAAGAGTGTAAGGATCTGAATCAGCATAAACTTATACATTATACTAATACTTATACCTTTAATTATTTTAATATACTTTTCTATTACAAATTCATCCATTCGTTCTTCAATCAGCCAACTTCAGTCTCAACAGGAACAATGTGTGTTTTAGCGACGTTCTCCTTTGACAATGCCCCGACCATTGAATTTATCTACAAAACAACATTTTGTTTTCAAGTTGTAGGAAGCAACGAGAAATACTTTGATCGAACATCTTGTGGTATCTCCTTCTTTATTTTTATATATCATCTGTGAGCTTCTCTGACAAATTTGAGTTACTCTTAACATATTCCTTTTCTTTTTTATTCATTTAATTTGCACCTTACAATTTGTCCACTCGAACATCTGGTAAATTTGTCAAACTTTATTGCTAAATAACATATGAATACTGTCTTTGAGTTTGTCTATTTTATCTCTTCAGTGAGGTGTTTTCTTTTTAGTCTTCTTTTTATATTCGTTTTGCTCGTTTCAGTAGCCAGCTGATTTGCATGTGTCGCCACCATTTTCTTGTATTTTTTGCATATCTGCTGATACATATTCGTAAAAGGAGATTCTATAATAATCAGCGTTGGAATATTCTCGTTAACGATCGCACGTCGCTGGCCAAAAATGTGTCAAACCCAATGCCGTCATTAGCCAAAATCCTACCGATCGTTCGTTTGGAAGCTGAACTGGTGGTGTTTGACTTGTAGAGGTCATCGGGCTACAGTTGGCCCGTTTACCCAAGACTCATCGGCCGACAGTGGCTATTTTCGTAACCCCTAGAGGGCAAACGAAGGAAGCAGAAGGAAACCGACACTTTCAGGCCAAGTTGGATAATAATGGGAACGGAGTTGGCTCTCGTTTATCTTCCATGGAAGCGGCAGTTTCGAATTCCTGTTGAATTCACCCTAATCACCCGAGTCTCGGCCACGTTCTACAAGAAAAATAATCTTCGCTTGGTCGAGGAAAAACTTACTTATCCTGGCCGGAGTGAAACGTTGATTCAAGCGTTGAAATGAAATAAGAAGCAGTCGTCTATTCCTTCACGGTGAAGTAATTAAGCCGGTGTTCTATCGCGAGACCAGTATTTTCCCTTCTCTTACGTATCTCCTTTCCTTTTTACCAGCAAGCTGTGTAACCATTTTCATCGGTGCTTCGGTACAGCATCGTTTAAACGTTGGCAAAGAAGTGTGAGAACAGCTTCAGAATGTCAAACGTCTGTCTATCGCGAACTGACTGAAGGCGAGAAAGAATTTTAACGTCTAATAAGGGAAGAGTATTTTGATTTATTTAATTCTCTATCAAAATTACAGAGCCTGACGAATCGACGCTTTGCCAGCATCCGGATTCTCAATATCATGGGATTATAAGGTTCTTGCTTTCATACGATCGAACTCAATAACTCGAAGATAAACGATAATAAGGATTTCTTCAACTTTCTTTCTGTGACGGAGACATAGTTTTCACGGCGCGCTAGAAGATTCAACGGAAGTAGAGAGTGCTTGCGAATAGCTGAACTTTCGTCGAATTATTCCTGAATTGGGAGGATGAAAAATAGCGGAGTTTCCGTAGAAAAGTCTCCTCCTATGCATAGCCGCGAACTTTCACAAGGACTGGACAGTTGCAGATAGCAACCGGTCTTATCGACGACGTCTTCGGCCGCTACTCGGCGTTTAAACTTTCCACTTGAAAGTAGCTTTCTTTCTACTGAATTCTCAGTGCTTCTTCCGTGCTACAGATATACAGGGTGGTACAGATATCTCAGCCAAACGGCATCACCTAAATACAGTTCCATTAATATTCCGCACAGCAACACCACTCTCTACCTGTTTCTTGCTTATTTACATATCGCGTTGCTTCTTCTACTCCCTAACTTGAGAATACGTAAATTGTTTCTTCCTGTGTGTTGGAATTTTCCAGCGCTAAGATCTGCACGACACTTCGGCTCGCTCCGAAGTCTTCGTTTCCGCGGCTCTGTGTTTGGTTGCTGTTCCACCTAATCCATTTGCATCATGGCTCTACTTCGGAGCAATGGTCCCTATCACCGCGCGGATATTAGGATCGGTCGTAGGTGCAGTAAATGACGCCCGAATTCTTCATGGAGTTTATCGAAAATTCGTTTTGAACAGTAAATTGGTAGACAAGGATTGGTAGACAATGCTACTTCGTGAACATCGCATCTTACATTCTTTATAACGGAGGAAAGAAGTAAAAATTGCTTATTTAAAAAAAAATTGTTTAGACTAAAATGGAAATAAAAAAAGCAGTCGTCCGATTGCGGAATAATCCGCGTTTGGATGCAAATGGGCTAAGGACTTCGAGTGAGTCGACGGACGACCGTTGGCTGATTCTCCTGCCACGGAGCTTGAAACGATGCCGAACGTAACACTTAACATTTTACCGACTGATAGTCGACTAATCGGCTTTTTGTCGTCGACAATCTTTCTCATTATTTGAGCGGTAATTTGTTATTTAGTACTAAGGTACCTTGCTCAGTTGCGTCAGTTGCGTTGCCTTGTACGTTCCCACAGTTTTATGCCAATTTGAGAAACTTACCATTCGTAATGAACGAAAAGAATGGTATTGGAGAGTCTAAACCGAAACAATTTGCGCCTGAGCTGCCGGTCGGATGTGCGTGCCTAGCTGATTTGACCACATCTAAGTAACGCGAAGCGCAGTTTCAAACGACAGTTACACAAAGACAGTTTAACATGGTATTATCGGGTTGGCAACTAAGTGATTGCGGATTTTGTCATTAGGTGGTACTGACAAAATCTGCAATCACTTTGTTGCCAGCCCAATAATTCTTGTAAAGAGTAGTCCAGTGTATAGTTTTGCCTTGTCTCTGGCTTGATACGGACTGCCAATTGGATTATAACGACGAAATTCGCCGCTGTTAATACTAATCTACGAAAGGGTATGTTCATTTTCGCGATAGCTCTCGAAGAGGAGAATAAAAATCACAGTGCAATTGTTTTTAACGCTCTTTCGCAATCATTTTGATGAAATTTGTACAGGGACGAGCAGCTGACAATTTCAACACCTGTTTGCGTATCAATTGCTCACATCCGCAGCTCGCGTGGCATCGATCATTTTGCGGCGCGGAGTCGCATAAAAAAAACCAGTCAGTTTTTAAATTGAATCAGCGGAAATAGGAAAAAGAAGATGGACGAGAACTGTCCTCTTTCCCACTTTTCTGAATTTCTTAATATATTTATTTGTTTGATATATTTCTTCATATTTCTTCTTTCTTCTTCCATAATTTGTATTATTCTGGATCTATTTATTTTTTCCTTTATTTATTTCTATTAGAATTATTCTATTTCTATATTTTATATCTTCTATTTAATATAATTTCTTCCGTAATTTCTTTCGCGAATAAAAGTTCTCCTCAAAATAATTGAACGAACAAACAATAAATCATAAAAATAACAAGATGCAACGAGTATTTAACGTTAGATTCGCGTTTTCGCAAGCCTTCGTGCCACTTTTCCCAAATTCATGTCTACTTTCTCTTTCCTGAAACGAAGAAGAAGAGAAAGAAGAAAACGAAAAACATTTTGAAGAGCGTAAAACTAAACATTGATGAAAAAAGGAAATTCCACATGTAACTATGCGGTGAAAAAGGGAAAAATAAGGTGCATAGGTTTCTCTGTCATCAACGACTAATTCTGCCAATGATTCCGGCTCAATTTTAATTAATTAACGGTGCGCCGAAAACACGAGGCTGAAAGGGGATAGAGAAAGGCCGAGGCGACGAGGAAATGTTGGAATTCTGCAAACAGGCTTTTCACTTTAAAAATGTGTACACTCACGAGGGAAAATGTTGACGATGTGGAAAACAGAAGCAGAAGAGCGAGAGAGACAGACAGAGAGGGGGAAGTAAAAACTGTGTGATGGCAAAAGTAGTTGCCGCGCTGCTAATTTAAAGTGAGCGCAGCGCGAAAAATAATTAAAGCGAACCTCGCAAACGACCGATCCCGCGGGATTAACACACGAAAGAAGCGTCGAGTTAATCCTTCGTCAATTTGCTCGTCAAAAGGACGAGTTAAAGGATGAAGTTCCAAGTCTGATTAGAGAGGAGACAGAGTACGAAACATCCTTCTTTTTTCCTTTTTCTTTTAATAGAATGATCTTTTTTGAGTGTTTGAATTGTGATATAACATATACTTGCCGAGAGTTTTGAATTGTTATATTCCAATACTTCTTTTCATCTTGACAAATAAGAGGAATTTTAGCGAGACACGACTACTGCCATCGCATCGGTTCGAACAAAACCGATAACAAATTTTTCTCGTTTTCTTTGGACACGTGAGATATTTTTTTTTTTATTATTTAATTTGTACTTTGCAATTTGTCCAGCTGGACATTTGGTAAATTTGTCTAACTTAATTGCTGAATAACATGTGGATGGCTACCCTCAACGGGATACCATCTTCGAGTTTGACTATTTTATTTCTTCAGTGAGGTCAGTGGGGTGTTTTCTTTTTAGTCTTCTGTCTATGAGAGTTTTGCTCGCTTCAGCAGCCAGCTGGTTTCGATGTGTTGCCGTTCTTCCCTTATATTTTTCTGCGTTTTTTTTATTATTATTTAATTTGTACTTTACAATTTGTTCAGCTGTACATTTGTATGATTAATTTGAGCGACTGGTGAATTTGTTCCGGCAAGTGTTTTTTCATTGTTTGTAAGAGGCTTTCATGGTTCACTAGATATTTTTTAACGTGGAAAAGATACAATTGGATCGAGGAAAAGACGTGGCACGGTGAAACTCACGAGTGATGTTCGTATATATTGTTTGTTGCTATATTTAGCGATAAATCCTGATAAACGCTACCGGTTTCTTTATACATCCATTTATACTACTTTTCTCGTACTACGTCTATCTATACTACTTGTTCCCTCGTACGCTCCTTTATACTACTTACACTGGGTCACGAGAGTATTTGGGCACTCAGCACCGAGAACCTTGAAAGATCGTCTCACCGAAGATACGGAGGCTCGTTGATACAATGAACAATTAGCAGTTTAAATACGTTTATGATCTTTGTAAAATGTACGTAGATCTACGTATGATTTTCGTAGTAGCATCGAATATTTTGTAGTTTCCGTGTACATTTTCAGGTTCGTTCGTCTGGAACTTCAGCATCTCGATCATAACAGTCGAATCTCGTTCTAGTGGCAATGAAACTTTTTAACGTTTCATATAACACGCGTTCTATATTCGCGAAGAAACTGCCTATAAATATTCAAATACTTTTGTGAACCGCTGTGTTCGTTGATTCCTAAGACGATACACCATCAAGTATTTATTGCTTTTGTTAGTTCCATGAGTTCACGCCGGTCCAACTATTTTTCTTCTTTTTCTTTTTACGAACTACAATTTTTCTTTATTTATTTGACTTGTACTTTACAATTTGTCCAGCTGGACATTTGGTAGATTTGTCTAACTTTATTGATAAATAACGTGTGGATACCATCTTCGAGTTTGTCTATTTTATTTCTTTAGTGAGGTCAATGGAATGTTTTCTTTTTAGTCTTCTTTTTATTTCATTTCCTTGTATTTTTTTGCTTATTTGCCGATTTCTTCTTTGACGTATTTTTAGGTCTTGCGTATGTCCTATGTTGCATGTTTCTGACATACCATGGGGCGTTAACTATCGTTCTGAGTATTTTCATTCATTGCTGCTGTTCCCCATAATGGCATTCTGTGCGTCCAAATTGCTTTTGTTATCGTCCTGTATATCTTTCATTCATTTTCTATGCTGAGTTTAGAATTTCGACTAATCAATCAGTACATTTGCCTTATTTCTATCCGTATTTTCTCTACAATTCCTCTACTATGTTGCTTCCATGTTAGTTGTGTGTCTGAGTGGTGTCCTAGGTAAGTGCAGCTATCTACGCGTGCATTAACACTTTACCGACAGATAGCCGATTAATCGGTTTTTTGTCACCGACGCTTACCGACTGATAGCCTATTAATCGGCTTTTGCCGCCGACGCTTACCGACCGATAAGCTATTAATCGGCTTTTTGTCACCGACAATCTTTCTCATTATTTGAGCAGTAATTTGTTATTTAGTACTAAGGTATCTTGCTCAATTGCGTCAGTTGCGTTGCTTTGTAAGCTCCCACAGTTTTATATCAATTTGAGAAACTTACCGTTCACGATGAACCAAAAGAATGGTATCGGAGAGTCTAAACCGAAACAGAGCCAGGGAGAATGTGCGCCTGAGATGCCAGTCGGACGTGCGTATGCTGTTGAACCGCTAGCGGTCGGTAAAGTTTCTTCCTTCGTTCTACAAGGAAATGACAGATGCGCGACATTTCTCGTTTTACATTATTTTCTTCTATCGCTACAAAATGAATCATACATAATTCAGTAAAGTAATATCAAGCGAAAAATGTGATGTATTTGTTATTTCCTTGTAAAAGAAAAGAAACTTTTCGGACAGGCTAATATTTACGAGGGACAATTTATACCACGAAGAGAAAGGCAATTCGTAAGGGAAGCTGCAAACACAGGGCACAGGGTAACAAGGTCAGAGCATCTCTTGACGAAGATCCACACCTTTACGGATATTTCCCTCGCCAATTACGAGGGTAGGTCTCCCTCTGCATCCCTTGCAATGAGATAACGTGCTAAGACAGCGGGAGAGGGAGAGAGAGAGAAGATGGTGGCGACTGGCTGCACGATCGATGGTCGGTCAAGGGCCATAAGATAATAATCCACCGATCGTGTCCACCAGCAACTTGCTCTGGAGGAATGGAAATTTCAAACTCGTTGCTTAGTCTTAGATTTAACTCGAATAGGCGGCTTATCCTTCAAGCGGATCCTCAATTTCGATCGAACGTCATAACTAGATTGAATTTTCGCGCAATTTTATGTTTTCATTAAGTGCAGCTAACGAAATGGGATAATGAACGCGAACACTTATTTTACCTATTTTTTTTTTTTATTATTTAATTTGTACTTTACGATTTGTCCAGCGGGACATTTGNGTAAATTTTCCTAAATTTTACCTATGACGTGTTACAACAAATACTTTTTTTTATTATTTAATTTGTACTTTACAATTTGTCCAGCTGGACATTTGGTAAATTTTCCTAAATTTTACCTATGACGTGTTACAACAAATACTTTTTTTTATTATTTAATTTGTACTTTACAATTTGTCCAGCTGGACATTTGGTAAATTTTTCTAAATTTTACCTATGACGTGTTACAAAACACTTTTTTTTATTATTTAATTTTTACTTTACAATTTGTCCAGCGGGACATTTGGTAAATTTTTCTAAATTTTACCTATGACGTGTTACAAAATACTTTTTTTTTATTATTTAATTCGTACTTTTCAATTTGTCCAGCTGGACATTTGGTAAATTTTCTTAAATTTTACCTATGACGTGTTACAACAAATACTTTTTTTTATTATTTAATTTGTACTTTACAATTTGTCCAGCTGGACATTTGGTAAATTTTCCTAAATTTTACCTATGACGTGTTACAACAAACACTTTTTTTTTATTATTTAATTTGTACTTTGCACTTTGTCCAGCTGGACATTTGGTAAATTTTCCTAAATTTTACCTATGACGTGTTATAACAAACACATCGTTTTCAATATGTGTTTATATGTATACGTATTAGATTTGAGAAAGGAAAGATGGAAACAGTTGGAAATGTAGAAACATAGAATGATCGACAATGAGAAAGCTGCTCGCTGTACGTTATCTGTGATAAGCCAGTAATATCCTGACTCGATACAGATGCTGTTCAAATAAAATTGAAAACACTGGCACGTTATGAACGCAAATCGAAAGAATCGACAATTTATATGTATTAAAATTGGAAAAGCTTGCGTTAGTTGCTACAAACTGCGGATATTCCTGCTGGCAAACGACTTGCTTTTTATCCGTTGCAAAACCGTTACTCCATAAACTGTGTAGAGATTGCGGAGAAATCATAGACAAAGCAAATCCCTTAAATCATCGCGGTTTTAGAGGAACAGCCGAGAATAACCTCTGTGAAACCAGGACATCGAAACAATGGAGGCTGAAAGCTCGTGGCTCGATAATTCATTAGGCAATCCGGAGGAACGCACGAGAAAAGTGGCCGCGTGTTTGGAGGGATGATTGCATCGGCTCTCCCTTGGGTGAAATAAACGATGACAGAGAGAAAGAGAGAGAGGGAGGGAGGGAGGGAGAGACGATAGAGTGACGATAGAACGGTTAACACGCGTTGCTGTGGTTTGGCGGTGTGTTCGAATCGGAATTGCTGTTAACTAATAAACGAAATCGCCGGTTCTTCGAGTTAACGATGCTGTTCGGATATTCCCTGTGTTGTTTCGTTTGTTTGCCTTCGTTTCTGCTTGTTTGCGCTCACTTGCGTCTGCGTGCTGCCTTTACTGCGCTACAAATGTTAGTTTTGCTAACTATACAGAAATTTTTAGGAAAATTTGTTAGCAGATTTTTAGGAAAATCTATATTTTTAGTAGATTTCAATGAGCTTCAAATATGTCGCAATGGAAGACATTTCTTCTTTACTTGTTGCTGCACATTGCTGCTGGTCGGTTTTAATTTCCGAGGTGTTGGGACGTTCTTCCTTCCGATTTACATTTCCATTCCATGTACATTTATCGAATTATGTAGGTGGCATTTTCTTGCACGATTTTCTCCATCTTTCACGCAACTCGAATGCTTCATCCTTCCAGAACCTCTCAGGTTTTTTCGCGAGAAGCTTCTCCGTATCATCTTTCATGTCGATCAAATTGCTGAAAGTCGGAACGAACTTGCTGGACGATCCAATATCATACAAAAATAGTTTTCATATCCTGAAATTCGCTTCGGAATTTGAGCTAGTCTCGGATTAAACGGTACGTCAAAATGTGACACTCGTACGAAATTTTATGGTGTATTTTTATTCGTTTATCGAGGACATTTCGGCTATAATACAGAGAAACGTAGTTATGCGGCTATCATAGTTGAAACAGCGACGAAATAAAAATACAGCGGTGTAGTCAGCGTAATGCTGCTTTTTATTCATTCTGCGGTAGGCGGTTGCATTTTTATACAGCGCATCCTAAACCATTTTTAATTTTGTGTAGATAGAAAAGAGAAATAAGCGGGTTATGGGTTGCACTGGAACAGTATCCTGCAATGCTGGCGTGGAATAATTTCCAATAAATCTATCGATATTAATTAATTATATTATATATATAATTTATTATTATTAATAGAATCTTAAATTATATTATATATATAATATAATTTAATAATTTCTATTAATAATAATATACATATATGTATTATATATATAATTAATTAATTAATGGAATCTTAGTTTATAAAACTCTTTGAAATAATTTGCTGGACAAACTGGATGTCTTTGACATTTGATGTTTAATTTGATGTTTGCAAAAAGCTTCGTGGCATTTGTTCTTCCAGATCAAAGTACGCGTAAGAAAATCACACGTATAACGAAGTTTCGTTACTTTTAAATCTTCTTGACATGTAATGCCGATTTACAGCGATGTTCTTCATCTTCTTCTTCCTCTTTTTAGGGCAAAATCGAATGGCTGATACTGGCGTAGCAAATTCCAATTTCAAAGAAATAAAGTTTCGTCCGTTTCAAAGGAGATTCTCTACCTTCTATAATACAAACCAGTAATTTACAAAGTCAATCGACTTTCGTAAGCTTCGCGTGCTATTTTTAATTTCCGCGTGTATCTGCTATTTGTCGTCCGGATTGTCGTTTGAAGTGGCGTTACAGCGTAATAACAGAGCCGGTTTGTTGAACAAAGCACAGCGGCAATAAAGTGGCGAATGGAATTTTTCGCTCGCCTCGTCTTGCCGGCTGCTTACTCATTTTAATTTTCCCTGGCTTAATTTCGCCCAGCACTCTACCAGCACTTAATTTAATACAACTATCTCACGCAGACTTTTTACCTTGCGCTTCCTTCATTCTCTCCGAGACGGAACAGAGCTTATTCTCCCGTAGAAATTTTACGTCTCAAACAGGTCGACCGTGAAGTTTGGTGGTTAAAATGTTATTACGTTAGGTGTTCAAATTTTAAAGATATTTTAGAGTTTTGAAGATATAATTAGTATGATGTAATTATTTTAATAATTGAGCAAATATTTTAGCAAAAATCAATTTCCAAATTCCTTCTATTCAGATAATCTTATTTCATTTCATAATTTAACAATGATAATAATAATTATTATTACTTTAACAACACTTTTTATCATAGATTTTATACTTAATAATTTTTTAAATTTTACTTTATTAAGATATCGTACTATTGAAATTATTTGAATTCTAACTCCAATAATTATTTTAATAATTATCTGTTTCCCATCCTTAAAAATTTTATATTATATTGATGAAATTATAAATCCTTATTTTTGTATTAAATTGCTCATCAATGATACTGATCCTATGAATACCCAGAATTCAATAATTATGAATTTGATTCATATATATTAAATTATGAATCAATAAATCAATTTCATCTATTAGAAACAGATAATCGATTAATTATCCCACTTAAAATTTCTATACGAATAATTATATCTTCATTAGATGTAATTCATTCATGAGCAATTTACTTTGACTGCCACGCCGAAATCACACGTTTCTCTGAGGACGCCACGGGAGTATTTTTATTATTCAAAGCATATAATGACAAAATAATAATAAATTAATGATGCAAGACAACATTCTTCCCTAATGCACCGTTTGTCTTATCGGTGGTCACGGGTGACCACCGAGACGTCTTGGTAACAGTTGATAGCGACATATTACAGCAAGGCTTCGTTTATTTCAACAAACCATTCGCTTTCGTTATTTCGCCGTGAGCAAAACGTGCAGAATATATTGTTGAAACGTGTAGAAGATATTAGTAAACAGTATTTGCTCATTCTATATACAATAGCAAGGCATGTTCACACTTCTAACTTCAATTATATGATTATAAAGCAGCATTTACGATTATTTTTTAAGGTGTGTGTTACGACCGTTCGCGGAGAGACGCGATAGCGAGGAAAACGCGTCAGCGAGAGGTGTAAATTATCGATATGATTCTGATAATCGACGCCGCGAATCAGTCGTTCCCCTGTTTCGATTAGGATAACAGAGATAATTCAAATGATTGTAACACTGAATTAACAGGATTAATATAAACTTGTATATTTAACAATATTTAAAATTATAATGAACACGTCACAAATGATTTAGCGATGATACAATTAGTTTGTTACTGCAATTCGACCCGATTTTACGATATTTCTCCATGTATTCGTTTGACTAAGCGACCTCGATTTTATTTCTCTAAACCTCTCGATGCATTCTGTTTGAATCCTCATTTGCCACTGACTGCCCTTCGATTTTGTCCTTTGTCTTCTCTGGGAGACGACCCCCACCACGCTCCGGTCCCGCAACCGTTCGCGCCTATGATCACGTATGCCACCTTTTTTTGTGTAGATAAAATAACGGACCGAAGGCGAATCGATGTTTGTAGAACTCGCTGCTTGACGACAACTATGCGTTTATCGCTACTTTGTGTATATCTCCACGGTCATGTAAGACGATCCGTCTGCGACACTGTAGTACCAAGGGAGACGGTTAGAAACACGGCCTATAGTGAGCCTCGGGGCGTAACAGTGTGTTTATAATAATATTCGTAGATTACCCCTCAAAGATATGGATGCAAACACAGTACACCGTTAGATGCAAGATTTGTTCTCATTTTTTTTTTTTATTGATGTTCTAATAAAAATGTTTAATTGTTCAATGCGGCACTTTTTATTTCAAAGTATCTTCTATTTATCGGTTATATTCAAAATACCCTAACTGTCAATTCTCATACAATTTTTACAATTGTAAGAAGTTGAAGCGCTCGAGTCACCAATGGCCCACGTGTCAGTCAAAGTGTTAACGAATTTCGATAACGTTGCCTGTAACAGCTATAAATAATAATTGCCAGCAATTCCATGTATATTACGCGGCCAAATTTCCTACAATAGGCTGAATCACGATTATCACACCTGTTGTTATTGTGGTAAATTGAAATTGGCTAGGGATTGTGGTCGAGTGGGGTTGGCTTATTTGTGTTAATGGAGAAGGATGGATGGCGCGAACAATCGAAGAAATTGAGCGGTGGTAGTGGAAAATACATGTGTCATAAACGCAAACCTATTTCATGGAAAATAATTCGTAATCCTGCGTGTGATTACTTTTATGAAAAATTTTTACGAAAATATTTTATAATAAACGTTTGGTCATTAGATGGGTACACACGAGACGTCGTTTCTTTCGAGTTTGAATTTGTCACGTCAATATCGTGGAATTTCTATTTTTTTCTATTGTTAATTTTAATAATATCCGATTTTAATAATATTTTATTAATAGCCTACCTCTCAAACGTTAAAATTCTTCAGAATTTAAAGCGACTTTCGAGATTCCTTTGAAACGCTATACTTCGAAATCTAAAATCTAAAATACACTTGGAAATACGTTTCTTCGTGTTTTGCGCTCGGTAAGAGAGCAGAATAAAGCTGGCTGAAAGGGGAACGTTGAAAAGTATTTCCATTTATTCCCTTCCGTGGAATCCCATGGCTTAGGATATTTTCAACTACGAAAGAGACCTCTTTGTCGCGAGTAACGATGCTACACGACGCGATAAACGTTTCACCAACGACTTTTACCAGCTCCCACGCGATCGAATCACCGACAATTCCCCGGCGGATCGGACGCGCTTTCTCTTCGCTGCATTTCCGGTTCCGCTGTTCTGCACGCGAGCATGCGCGTCTTTCGAGTCCCCTGTAATTTCGTTACCGAGTCTGCAAACAATTTCAACCGCACACCGAATTTCCAGAGAGCCACGATTGCCAATCGAAGTTGCTTGGATGCTGTTTTTTGCGAAGAAGTTGCCACAATTTCCGGCGAATATTTCGAACGTGGCTTGGAAACTTTCTAACATCAACGGTATAACCCGAAGAATTGCGGAGAACGTGGATACGTACGAAATTCGAGGAATTATACGAAACACGATACAAGAGGATTAATATAATTTTAGATGACGTAAAGGGGACAAGGGAATGAACAGAGCAAATTTACAAAAGGAGAGAAGAAGCAACAGTTCGAATAACGCCGTTATTAGCGACTAAGCCGCAAATTAAATTTATCGTGTACAGTAGTTACTTCGTCCGAAAATTTTATTACTGGACATTATGAACAAATTAAATGGGTAAACGAAAAACCAATTAAACGGGTAAACGAAAAACGAATTAAAACGACGGGCTAATGGGCTGGTATTGGATCTAAAAAAAAAAAGTGGGAAAAAAAAACGAAATGAGAGAAAAAAACGCCGCAGTTTTAATAATTCCGTCGCCATCAATCCAAACCGCAAATTAAATCCTCCGTTTATGACTGCTTCCCGTCAAAAATATTCGAGCTAGAGGAAACGTACATGGTTGATACTGCGGAGGAAGATAATAAATAAATTACCGCTTACGTTATGTTTAACGTCATATATCTTATGTCTTTTTTAAAAAATAAAAAGTATTCATATCATATTTTTATCTTGTCACCACGTGGCTGACACGTCGTTCTTTTACATACCGTCACTTTTCAACTATCGCCAACGTTAAATATTACTATATAATATATTACAATACACAATATAATATATAATATAATATAGAATATAATATAATATATATAATATTGTACAGTATAATATATGTAATATACGATACATAGCATCGTATAATATATATAGTATATATAATAGTATGTATAATATTTATACCATACTATATATACAATATATATTATATTATATAGTATGCATAGTATGTATAGTATATATACCATACAATATAATATATACTGTATATTGTAGTATATATTCTCTACAATATAATATATACTGCATAGAATAGTATATATACTATACAATATAATATTTATTGTATAGTATAGTATATTTAATAGAAGAACTTTATATATAATATCTCAGCTATCGTCAACGTTAGAGATATTACTGTTTAATATATTATGTAATATAATATATATTATATACATATAATTTAATAACATACAATATATATTATATTGCATAGTATGCATAATATACATAGTAGTATATATAGTATATACACTATACAATATAATATTTATTGCGATGTCATCTATCAACTGTCGTCAACGTTAGAGATATTACTTTATAATATATTACACAATACAATATAATATATAATATAATACAATATATATTATATTGCATAGTATAATATATGTAATATACAATATAATATTTATTGCAATGTCATTTATCAACTGCCTATGCATTAGTGACTGCCTAACTGCTGTCAACGATAGAGATATTACTTTATAATATATTACACAATACAATATAATATACAATATAATATATATTATATTGTATAGTATAATATATGTAATATACAGTATATATTATATCGTATAGTATACGTAGTATATATAGTAGTATGTATAGTATGTATACTATACAATATAATATTTATTGCAATATTGTCTATCAGCTGTCGTCAACGTTAGAGATATTACTATATAATATATTACACAATATAATATATACTATATACATATAATTTAATAACATACAATATAATATGATATACAGTAAATATTATATCGTATATTACACATGGTATATTTAGTACCATGTATAGTATATGTATCATACAATATAATATATACTGTATAGTATAGTGTATATACTATACAATATAATATTTATTGTATAATATAGTATATATACTATACAATATAATATTTATTGTATATTATATTAAATATAAAAGAAGAACTTTATATATAATATCTCTTTATAGCGATACAACTGTTTAATTCTACTTTATTGCATACCTGTGAGAATAATTACACAATAGGAACATCAAAGTTCTGGACAAAGATTTAACATGTGATAATTTGAATGGCGTTAGGCAGTACGAATGGCGGGAATTTCAAGACGAAGTTTGAGGCGTCAAATATTCGAGAAGCTGTAAAAAATACAAATAAAACATATATCCAGCGAAATGACAGCAGACTGCTTGACCAGTCCTTTCAATGGACCAACCTTGTTAAAAAATCCGAGGAAATTTATGAACGCGATAGATCAATGAAAACAGTAAAATGGAGAGAAATGACCGCAAAATTTTCCTTCGCAAATGCAAATTAAAAGGTCAGAAGGTGAATTTACATGGCTCTCAAAAAATAAAACACGTTAGAAGCAAAAGTACAACAGTTATAATAATACGACATTGTCACGAGTGTCAACCACTAAATTAATGTCGCGAATTAAATTTTCCAAATGTCACAGAAACCGTAAAGAGCAGAAAAAGAGGCAGCGGTAGAGATATAATAATGACGAACTACATGAAACTGCGAACTAAATTTCACCGAACACGGCAGTTTCCCATCAAATCATCGGAAAATAAACAAACGGTCCTGGCATAAATTATGCGAAACGCTTTTCCACGAATTAATGGCTGTGTGTTGTATTAACGAGAGGAACGTTAGTTTGCTTCTGTCGTTCACCTTGCCAAGTTGTTATTTCCACGACGTATTAACGCGCCGCAATTTGAAGGCTGCCGCAATAAACCGCGATCTCGTTTTTCGTGTGCTTCGTTTTTCCCTTTTCATGAATTTTTCTCTCTGTCTTTCTTTTTTTTTTCTCGGCGTCATGATCCGGCTTGAAACGAAAACCCGAAAAATCATTACGACCACGATGAACAGGAACTCGATGAATAAAAAGACAGACAGGTTGGTAGAATCGTTATTTGCTTGGTCGACGAGGATCTGCAGTGTCAACGACATTGTTAGATTAAGTTTTATCGTTCAGTTGGAATGTTATCTTCGATAATATTCGTCTCGTACGAAAGTTATATTCAATCGATCAATTTAGATTGTAATATGATACAGTAGAATACGCAACGTAATACACCGACGAAAACATCTTTTCTCTATGAGAAGAGACGCGTTTGACAAAATTTGAAGAGTTTGTGAATGAAGAAAATTTGAAAAAGATTTGAGGAAATTTGAGGAATTTTTGCAGAATAATATCAAGCAGATAATGTGAAGAAACTTTAGAAAGAAAGATCTTGTGTTTATCCTGAACTGTATTAAAAATATTATAATTATGAAAACTAAATAATTGAAATATAATATAAATTTTGTAGAATATTTCTAATATCAAGCAGACAATGTGAAGAAACTTTAGAAAGAAAGATCTTGTGTTTATCCTGAACTGTATTAAAAATATTATAATTATGACAACTAAATAATTAATATAATGTAAGCAAATGATTCGGTTCAAAGATAGCAATTACTGCCTCTACTTTATTAATTAATTCGTTAAACTAATTTGTACGATTCGTTAAAATTGAAACAGCGTTACTACAAATCGATTAAAGCGTTCTAATGCGCTGGAACGTTGGTGCAAGTGGAGAAATGTTTGGCGAAACGGCGATAGTAAAAGCGGCAACGTTAAATCTAACAAGGTTGTAATTCTCGTCCCGTAAATTTCGCCGCGTCTTCGCTCTGAATTTCGAATGGCTCGGTTATTTCCATGGCTAACTGCGTTTCGTTCCTGTCCGCGTTATCTAACGTCGTCTATAAAGCTTAAACCTTTCCTGTTGTTCCCCTTTTTTTGCTTTTTGTTAATCGTCGAACCTGTTAGTCGCCGTTGAAATATCAGATTAGTTTTTAACGGAAAATTATTTTTCCTCGTGGACGTTCTTGAAAATGTTAGGTGCAAAAGGTTAGGTTAGGTTTCTTCCTCGTCTAACTCCGTGTTACAGAATATTATTAAAATTTTAGAAAAGCAACAAATGTCCAGATAATGGAATTTTCTAGTAATAGAACAATACATAAATCTTTGAATATTACGTTTCATATATTTGCTCAAATAGATTTCAATGTGTCATAAATAAATTACGTTGGAATTAAAAAATATTGCTCGTCGTAACAGGCCCCAGAGATTCTATTTTTTCAATCGCGAATCATGACGAAAATTTGAATTTGCATGAATATTCGCAGCCTGCTTACGACATTTCCACAGTGGAATAATTCTTTGTTGAAGTTGCATCTGCTCGTTTAATTTAATTATTAAAATTAATTATTCTGCTGTGTAAAAATACAAATTTTAGATGAACATGTACTGTGTACCGACCAATGTTAAAGTCAAAATACACGTGGAAACTGTGGAAAATCGCTAATAGCGACGGCTTAATTATGCATGGAAAAGAGCAATTCCGCCCGATATTCTACGCCATAGGAGACAAGATCACATTCTTGCCACTCAACTGCGCCCTCCAGCTCCATCTGATGGCGTTCTTCGCTTATTAGACCCACAGGCTGTAAAGAATCCTATCGTTCCTCCAATTTCGCTGAGTTCGCCTTCGTTTTCCCAGTGATGAACACACCTAAGTGAGAAACTTTTTCGGCAGAAAGAACTTAATCAACCGGCGAGATAAACTTTTTCTTATTTAACTAGTTTTTATTTAACGAGCTCGTCATACTCAGCTCGTCTGTATAGATCAGATGGGAAATGATTTTCCATTTATATCTTCAATGTACATTTTATTTTACTATTTTATTATAGTCACTACTTAGGCCATTTCTCAGGTTTCGTACAGTAGATCGCTACGTATGAAATATCATCTTTTTTTTTTAAATTTGTTTTTTAATTTGTTTTTTAAGTACGAGAAAATTTACTACGAATCGGTACACTGGATGTTCAGAAGACTTTTGACAGCAACGTGAAAGTTGGTTACCGCCACGTTCACGTACAATCGGAATATTCGTACGATTTTCTTACGCGAACTTCAACTTGGAAGAAGCGCGACGAAGCTTTCTGGAAACGTAAAATTAGCATTTGGGGAAGATTAAAGATGGCCCCTAATCCGCTTGAGCAGTTTCCTCACGCGTAAATTGTCTTCAAGAGATTTATAAACGTAGGGATCGTAACAGCTCCGCTTTAAGACTTTCGAATTTTAAAATCCAGTTTTGCGGGTTTAGAATAAAGAAACAAAGTAGTCCTTGAAACAGTTTGAAAAGTTGAACGATTTGAAGAATTTAATTTTAACGACATTTAATATGCATCGACGTAAGAACGCAACAATTAGCCCAAATGATCAAAAGCAAATAGTCAATCGATTAGAGTTTTGTATTTATGTAAAGTTACAATCGAACATATCTGTAGATAGAAAAAGTGCAACACATTTACAGAAATTTCAACAATGTAGTAAATTACGGTAATTATATATTGTTCTCGAAAATTGTTTAATTATCAAAAGTGTAAAATGAATTTGATTAGGAAATTGCAAGAAATCACTAAAAATCTCAGTCTGTATCGTAAAATTGTTCATAACGTGCATAGAACTGAATAACAACAAATGAAATGATAAAATGAATGCCAAAATTAATCGAAATAGATAGTGGACAGGAAAGAAGTTAATTTTACTATCGAAACAAAAGTTGACAATCATTGTTATAATAACTCGAACGAGATGATAATTCTTAAGATTCTCAAAATAATTTCTTAACGATTGTTTAGATTTAAACTAGACTTAAATTTTCTGATACTTAGTCCTAATTCTTATGGACGATGATGTATTGGGTTGGTAACTAAGTGATTGCGAATTTTGTCATTAGGTTAGGTTAGGTTAGGTTAGATTATGTTAGATTAGGTTAGGTTATGTTAGGTTAGATTAGGTTAGGTTATGTTAGGTTAGCTTAGGTAAGCTTAGGTTAGGAGCAACTAGCAAAATCTAAAGAGTCACTTGATTATCGGAAAGTTGGAAAATTTCGCGTTTCGATAGCCTTTTGCTTTTCATGGAAATGTATTTCGCGAAATATGTACTCGAACGTTAGCGCTTTTACGTACTCTGTTTTACTAGAAATAATGCAAAGCTTTCGGCTTGCTGAATTAATTCACTTAAAACGAAAACTTGCGTAAAAGTATATAGGGTTGGCTGGGCACTTAAAACTTTCAAATAAATTGCGGAAGTTTCACCGTTTTATTTTAATTCAAATTTTTAAAGTGCATTTCAAACGCGTCTGCCTATTTCAAATTCTCTTGCACACACTTTGAATAATACGATCGATATTTTTATACATTCAATTACATTTCGATTAGCCTTTTTTAAACTTATTTTAGCTTTCTAGTTACTAAAAAGGGAATAAAAGATATGAAAGATCATCGTCCATCGATCAAGAATCCCTGGTCCAGCAGATTCTATCAATTTCTTTGAAACAAGAAATTAATTGTTCTACATATACCAATGTAAATGAATATTTTGCAGTAATTCTATAATTCTGTAATGGTAGAAAATTTCTGAAAATAAATTTTTGAATTGTTCAATATATGTAGAACAGTTTCGCAAGAAGATAGACAAGAAAGATGGGCCATCAAATTCCATCGACTTTCTTGAAACAACACACAATGGCTGAAGCTCGGAGATATCGAGTGGCAACGACCTAATGGCTTAATGCCGCCACGATTATTAGTAAAGGGTTAATTATGACAAACGCGTGCTCGCTCTCTTAAGTTCGATTTGAAGGCTAATTAGCGCAGAGTGCTCTTGCAATCGAATTTGTGGCGGGCCTGGAAAATTGTTTCAAAGGTCTGAAGCTGCGTTTCAACCTGCGATGGCACACTTTCCCCAAGTCCAAAGCAATCGAACGTTGGTCCAACTCTGTATGTCGTTGAATACTTTGAAAGGGAAATAAGAAAAAGGATAACGAGGCCCATTTGCGAATCCAGGCGTTTCTCAAATCCTCCATTTCCATGGCTCGTAATCGGATTTACGCATTTCTTTTTTTTTTTTTTTTTTTTTTTGTTTTGCTCCATAACATCAAATAAAGGAGACAGTTGTTTCAACGTCGATTACAAATTAACACAACGAACAGTATAAATGAATGAGTGATGATAGGTTTTGTAGAAATAATTTTTCTTCTCAGCCGTAAACTCTACTTTTGTGTGTTCGTCCTTTCGTTTCGAACTATTAGTAACCGCGATAATGTTCGTATTTATGTTCGTTTCGAAGAATGTAAAATAATTTTCAAATGTAATATCAGTTTTTCAGATTTCTTTTTTAAGAATTTTATTAATTATATTTGGCTGATGATAAATTTAATTTAACAAGAAGAAGAGCCACAGTTTGCCTGCAATGTATATAACGATAAATTCCAATCTCTAATTAATATGGATTAATATGTATTTCGTGGGAATTCATTTCGCAAAGTCAACAACCCATGATGGTCCATCGTAACAAAAGCTTCCACAGGAATTCGAAACAATGGCGTATACTATCTTCATTCTAAATACATGAATTCTTTTTTCTTACTGTAGACGTAAGGCTCGGTAAATCGACTTATTCCATTCTTCTTTTCAATTTATGAAACGTAAGACTCTTTCCTTGGTATTTGCCCCTTAAATAGGAGCTTTTAGTTTTTACCAAAGGCAATTCAATCTCGTTCCTTTTCTTCGTTCTTCGCAGGCGAAAAAATGAAATTCTTTTAATCTTACGAAGGAAGCGTAACACGTTTTAGTTAGAACAATGTTTGATCGATCGTTTAAGGAAATTTTGTATGGTCGATGCGAGAGAATTTTCCAATATTCAGTAGGTTTAATATTGAAAACCGTGTCAAGCATTCGACAGTTGAAGAAAGAATCGTGATCAAGATGAAAGAGGCAGCGTTTCATTTTACGTAGAAATATATACCGTTAGACTTTCCATCTCTGCTATCTAAATGAGGAACAGTATCACAGTCAGATAACCAGAATGAGAACAGAAATTTACTTTTACATACAGAAAGCTACGTAGCAAGAAAGCTGACTAAAAATATTATTTTTACTATGAAGAGGAAAAGTGGAAAAATTAGAAATTAATAATTACATTCGTTGCAATGTTTTCTACTTACAAACATTACAAAATTCCAATTATAACAACGTTACAAATTCTTCGATATTTCATATCGTGAAATTGTCGAAGATTTCTTTCAAATTTTTCTTCTAAGGTTTACATTTTTCCAAACAAAGCAATTTTTTTTTTTTTTAATTATAAAACTCGACCAATGACTTTGGCTAAGCGGCTAATTCTATAAATCATAACCATCGATGTTATTGCAAACAATCGAGTTAAAAAAAGAAATCTCTTAAAACATGGAACACCAATCAACGACGATTTATATTCACGGAAAAGGGAAAAATTCGATTACGTTTCTCGTGGCAGAGTGAAAAACGTTGATCGTCTGTCATCCTCCTTTTCAGTGGAAATTCTTTCATAGAAAATTCTATTAAAGTAGAAACGCCGTTGCTGCAGTCGGCGTTCGAAACAGCAGCGAAGCTTGATTTTCCAAAATCCTGTTACAGTTTGTAAGAGGCTGTAATCAACCGGGTATTTTACTATCACAGCCGGAGAGAAAGGATTTAGAATTAATACGAAACACCTAACGAACCGAGATTTTTCAACGTTCTCTCGAGCAAACAAAATCTCGTATTACGGTCAGGTTTACAAACAATAATAATTTGTGGCCTTAGGCATGTACATAGTCTCTGATTTATTCTTTCAAACGAAAAGAAAATGACTCAGAATTGTTGAGAGATATAAGTAAAATTGAAAGAATTTACATATGAAACATTTTTGTAAAATAATTCAATTGTACCATTTGTGACCATTGTTTATACCGTTTGTACCTACTGCTGGTAAAAGTCGTATAAAACTGACTATTCTTGAAAGTGGCGTCGTTCTAGCAAATGTATGATATAAGCCACGATAAATCAGAGACATGTGTTAAATTTCCACATCCTCATATTTCAATATTCCATACTGTACATTTAAATAGCCCATCATCTATCATCCCGTCACTCTATGTTTCTCAAAATATGGTAAACGGTTCTCGTGGAATGATCATCGCCCACGAAACACGATCAGAGATACCAAGAGTATCCAAATCGAGCCTCAAACAAAATACGCAAAATTAACAATAAATGAAATTAGCCGTCAACAACTGACTCCCTTAGATCTTGGCGCGTGCGTGGAGTCGCATAAAACGCCACCCAAATCAAAGGGTAAACAAAAGAAGCTGACAATGAATGTTGAATCAGCGCATAACGACTGATAACGTTGACCATCTTGAAAATTGTGCGTATTTTCGGCGAAACTACTGGAAACCGCGATAGATCGAGACCAACTTGGCCATAGAACGATCAGTTTTTGTCAAATGTATCGTTTCAGGGCGATTCTACCTGACAGTCTTATCCAAGTGATCCGCGCTGTTCAAAACTTCCTAGTCCACGAAAAACTATATTCTATGAATCATGGTAAAAAAACGTAGGAAAACGTAGGAACCATTAACGCGTGCACGGAATCCCATAGAAACACGCGGCGCCTAAAAGCGAGCACCAGCTGCAAAATGGGTGGATGGGCGTTTGATCGTCCCAATTAACAAGGCGCTACGCAACCTGAACGAAAAAAAAGAACGCTAATAAAGCATTAACCCAGATAACCACGCAATCTGGCATCTTGCTCGAATGAGAAGAAGCGACGAAACTCGTTCTCTTAGGGATCCTCACCCGGTCCAGTCTAAGAACCAGTCGCTTGCTGCGGGACTTAAATCCAACCGCGAGCCTGATCACCGGTCCTCTCATCCCCCTAGTGTCACGTCTTCTCCGGGGGTGTGTCTCCGTGAAAATTCACCATATTTACTACGACAAGTATCACCACCCCCTACCAACCACCACCACTTTCACAACCACTACCACTTTTCTTGCCACCACTACCGGTCTTCACCACCGCCACCACGTTTCTCACTGGTCAATGAAACTTTTGTCTCCGTGTGTCATCTGTACAATATGTACATATGTGTGTATATATATATATATATTTATACGAGCCGTCCGCAGGTCAAAGTGGTTAACTCCTCTTTCTCAAACTTTTTACATTTTAATGGCAAATAACTGGTGCGTGAACGATGTTTATCTCATACAATTACATTTGTTTCTCTCGCGGAGTTAACTAATTTCGTAACTAAATGGCTCATATCTATGTATATATATATACATATATATTTACATGTATAATTGATTATACGATAACGCGAGTGATACGAACGTGTGGGAGGGTGAGTATGTAAATGCGAGGGTGTGTAAGAGGATAAGGAGAAAGAAAATAGACACGAACGAGGGTGCAGAGAGATCGCGATTCTGGCTTCCTGCGGTACTCTCGGCTCGGGGTGCGAGAGAGCACTGAGTTCCGAGTGGATGGAGCCCCTGATACTGAGGGTGCACAGGCCGAGAGAGAGAGAGAGAGAGAGAGAGAGAGAGGGATGTTGGGACGACGGAAGCGTCCGCTCGGTGGAATCGACGCGCGCGCGTATTTCGAGCGTGTTCTCGGTGTTGTTTCGCGAGCGCGTTTTAGGGGTGGGAAAGTGGGGTTGGCAGAGGGATACCGATGGTTCGTCGAGTGGCACTCGGGGCCTCGAACCCGACGTCGTCCTGCGCCAGAAATTCTGACGCCTTCGGTTATAGCCGATCCGCTTTTCTTAAGGATACCGCGGCGTGAATACGTACGAGGGTGAAGGTGAGCAACGAGAGCGATTTTCGGGTTGCGTGCTTTCGCCGTTCCTCGTCGACTTGGTTTGCAGTGGCTCGTGGAAATATTTGAACAGTTAGCAGAGAAAATTTCCATGTACGTACGTGGTACGCGCGTTATATAAGACGTTCTACAATTTTATATAGGAACGCTTCACGCACAGACATTGTTTGATGTGGTAAGAACATTTCTGTACGTCGATTTCTAACTTCTTTAGACGTTGAGTAAATCTCCGATGCGTAGAACAGACAAAGTTGCAAGCCAGGATGTAATACATGTGGAAGTGTTGGAGCAATTATCAGAGAAAATTTGCATGTGCGTTGTATAATTCAGTTGGACGGGAGAATTTCTGTAGGTGGATTTTGAAGAAAGCCAAGCGGAAGCTATCAGACCAATCGACTTGATCCATCGCGCGCAGTTCCACATGCCAGCGGTGTTACTTCCGCCGCTGACACGAGATCATACTTTCTGCTGGGGTCTCTGATTGTCCCGAAAGAGGTGGAAACGGCGCCAAGTGAATTAGAATGGGGGCTCGCGGCTCGAAATATTCGTCTTAGCTCAGTCGACGTGAAAAATTAACTGCACGTAAGATACCAGCGCACGAGAGATATTTTTCAGCGGAACAGGCATCTGGAACGTCTTATTATTAGACTGTAGGCTCTGGGGTCAACGTTCACGACGACGACGATTCACCGAGCAAAAATGAAGAATTAATCAAGTTCTCGGGCCAAGTCGCGATCTTGGTCCTCCTGTTTCGCTGTAATTCCACTAACATTATTAGCGAACTTTCGTAACTCAGGACGCTCCATGCTGCGTCTAATACCAGGCTTTTCAGGCTTCCAGGCCGCATCCAATAGAAAGAGATTTTCTCACGTTTCGCCAACAGTTAGCTTCATCGGCAATCGAAGAACGCACCGATGTCGGCCTGAAACTGTGTTAGACGCAGCATCGTCCTCGGCCTTTCTATATGCAACTAACTAATTCTTCTAACTAATTAAAAGATCTATACACTCTGGAGCTGTTCCATATTCAAAATTTTGTTCGCATGTTTTTCTAAATTGAGATGCCTGGTATCCTTTCATCGACTAAATGCACATGACATTGGTATCGATTTCGCTTGAAACAGTAAAACACGGCGAGAAGAAAAACGAAGCGGATCTCGCTTAGTTTCGGGGATATTTGAGTGCATTGATTAAAATTGCACGCCTCCCNATATACCGGGTGGCCCACTTCACTCGTACACCTTAAATATCCGTTTAACGTTGGAAGAACAGGGGTATTTCACACATCCTACCGATTCCGGGTATTCGCGATCAAGTTAAAATAATTGCACGCCTCCCATATACCGGGTGGCCCACTTCACTCGTACACCTTAAATATCCGTTTAACGTTGGAAGAACAGGGCTATTTCACACATCCTACCGATTCCGGGTATTTGCGATCAAGTTAAAATAAAACCACGTAAGGTAGGTTAGGTTTGCCGCGTGTTGATGATTAACAAATTCTTTCTCCGCCATGGTATCAGATATTTAAAGATCTCCTGTTGGAATAACAATAAATTAATAACAATGAAAGGAATGTTTATGATTCTACAATTATCGTGACTGTGACTCACGGTACGTCGTTCGACACTCTAAATCCTCGAATGGTAAATCGCGTGTCAGGAGGAGTTTACGAGAAAGAAATGGTCCAGCTAACAGGTTAAAGGACGATTTTGCTCGACGCAATATAGAAGGCTACTCGTTGGTTTATGTTATAGTAAACCAATAGTAGAATCTGGCCGCAGTATCTACATTATCTAGAACAGGCAGGCCAGCAGCTGAAACTATGTATACAAGCAAGAGCCTTAGTATGCAGTTTCTGGTGAACATTGTATCTTGCTTGACTGTACGCGAACTTGCGTAGAAACGACGTCACAACATCTATTCTATGTCCAGGATAACATGGATATTATCTGCTTGTTTTCTGTGTATGTAGTTTCGATTTATGGATACAGCTTATGACAAAATTAGAACATATTTGGAGTAACGATTATTCGCCATTATGTTAACTTTAGTTACGAAATTATGAGAGATTTGCAGTAATTCACGAATAAACTTGTTTAATATTTTTCTGTATCCATTGAACGTTACAATATTCGATTTTCGTTAAGTTTGTAGAATTTCGTTAAAAACTGGAAGATCACACGACCTAGGAACGATAACTTCATTTTCTTGACTATGATAGTAAAATATAGTAGTCGTTAACACTAGAACTACCGATAGTTAACACGAAGCTATTTCTACCAAAATCAGTCAAAATGGCTGGTCTTGAAAAAATACCTAATAATAGAATATTTTTGTATTTATTGATTTATTACTTTCTTACGGAAGGAATTCCATGTTATGTAGTATATTTTTGGTATTATTAATCCGTCTGCGACCATGATCCCTAAACAAGTGTTGATACATTTATAAAATTGTAAAACTAGTCATTTTGATTGGTTTGGGGTATTTCTAGTATTAGCAACTAGCGATCTAGCTAGTTTTTCCTGATAACTGATATCATGATATTGAATGATACGCAGTAAAAACTAGAAAAACGTGTGGGAAGTTGTACAAAACGAGGAAACTGGTTAATTGGCGATAAACAGATTGCAGCACACTTTTACATTTTGTCTGGTATTGGTATAAGTAGCCTAGGTACAAAATTATTTTCAGTTTGAATACATAAAAAACAAAATAAAATTCATTATATTATTCTTTTAGTTATCGTTGCGAAGGTTATTACATCATCGTGGAAAGAAAATATAACATGAAGTAGGAATTTTAAAATAAAATTGTAAAATCAGTCAATTTCACTGGTGTGGTAGTTCTAGTGTTAAATTAGTTGATGGAATCATTTTGGCGCGAAAATTAACGCATTTAATGGTAGTGTGCTGATGTTCTCATAATCCTACGCCATAAGCATAAGCCGCATGCTAAATCCTATCATAACAGGTTAAGCCTCGAATAATACGAAACTCGACTAATACCATGTACTGTAAATGATATTTGCCAATTTTACATTAAATATACATAGAGTGTAGCTAAAATAATTACACCACGATTGGTGTCTTCTGCGCGCAATAATAACAATTTATTCGATGGACAAAATTTACCTAATAGTCGTAAATTAATCATTGAGGTTAGAGACTTTATCGCAAGCGTTACGGTAGAAATGGTAAAACGGGGAATATCGTAGCATTTGCTCAAACAATTTATCGTTGACCTACTTGATACTAATAACTAAAGGAAAACGATATTAATGGTTGGGAATTCGTGCATAGATTATTAGCAAAAGATATTAGGCGAATAAAGAAACCGATGGAACTATGGCACGTATTTATATGGTAAAACGGTAATTTCGTGCGGACCATCTGTTTCAGATGTCAGTCGTAGATTTCGCGTATCTGTGCGTGTCATTCGCCATGGAGCTTTGCTCGTACATTGGAACACAAAACTTGGCACTGCTCTTACGTTAGAAATTTAATTAAATTTATATATAATAAATAAATATTAATTAACAAAATTAATTTACAAATTAAGTTTAACCGCTATTGCTGGCACTAAATTTATCTTTATAAAAATTATTTCTTAAATTTAACTTTCATTAATTTACTAAATCTAATTATTAAATTATTATTAATATTTAGTATTAAATCATTTTATATAAATATATAAATTTAATTAATTAATAAATCATCATAAAATTTATTTTATATTATTAATACTTATTAATACTCTTAAAATCAAAATTTAACATTCAATCGATCCTCGCAACAAAAACAAATTATTTCCACGTACGTCGTGTTAAATATAAGTCGTCTGTGGTCATAAACGAAGAATAAGAGACACTTGGTGCGATTCGATCAAAACGTCGATACTTTTATCGTATCTTCAACAATTTGCAAAGATACTTATCACGCGCGAAGAGCTTCAGAATGGCAACATTGTTAAATCAAAGGATAGCTTCTGAAACTTGTAGCTAGCTATTGGAAGTTGGCGTGTATTATTTTAACGACGATGAGGAGAAATTATTTCTCCAATTTTCAAAATGTAATCTGCCTGACAGTCGACGAGCCATCCGCTACCAAATGATAGATTTATTATCAAAAAATTATTCAAATTGTTTCGATATACCCGAAAGATTCTCATTTCTGTTAAAATGCTGTAAATTATGAGAATACGGCAATTTACGTGGAGAAACAGGTACCTTAAACTCCGTACGATTCGCAGATTTTCAATAGAACCTTCCTTCCGTACTTTTAACCCGCAATGCTGGCAGCTACCTTTGGTTTTTGGCGAATCGATAGGAAAATATATTGATACCACTCTTATCGCAATGTGCAGTTGTCCAGAAACTTTGGTCTAGTTAGGTTAAGTCTCTATTTGTTTCCATGTATCGAGTATTCTGAAGCATTTCCGGTTAAGAGGCGAAATATAAGGCTGGACGAGGTGCTACAAAAAGTAAGGTTGTTAGTTAAATTATTATTGAAATTTTTATACCACATCGAACCCGAACATCAAGTCTCAGCGTTCTAAGCAAATTGCACTAATTGTCAGTGCAGTCTGCACGAAATAGCGCAATCTTTTCGCATGGTCTTCAGTGTTTGCTGTCATAATTTGCCTGCTGTCTTTATGTCGGCGTATTTTTAGTGTCGGTTCACTATACGTTGCACAGCCTTTTGGAATGTGTTCGATCGATTTTGACATTTCCTGTCGCATACTTGGCATAGTTCACCTTTGTTTATGTATCGTGATACTTCGCTAATTCTACTGCTTCGCTATTCTTCTCTTTCTGCCAGTCTTATTTATCTTTGGGCTTCTGCTCAAATATAATGTACAGGGTGGACGATGTGTAACTGGCTGATTTCAAAGTTCCGCTACTCTACGTTACGTTATCTTTTGTTCCGCTTTTAAGCAACCATTGCATCGAATGTTACATCAAAGCAATCTGTCGATGACGGTGATGGCGACGTTGGCCATCTCGATCGCCTGATTGAACTGCGCTTCTTTTTATGAGGTTTCCTTAAACGCGAACCGTATGTCGATAAAACAGGCACTATGGGGCAGTTGAAAGTTGCTATTGGAGAAACAATAGCCAACATAACCTGTGAAACGTAGCGAAAAATGGGATTGCAAATATTAATTAGTGATTTGTATTTAAAAGATTGTTGTGTTTTGTTTAAAAGTTATAATTAGTTGGTGGCAATGAGAATCAGTCAGTTTTATATCGTCCATCTTGTATATTCAATTTATCGATACAAATACGATAATAAACAGCGTAATTTCGACGTAAATAAGATAAATAATGTTATTTGAAAATAAACGTAAATTTCGATAGAGATACAGAATAATGCGGAATTTCAGCGATAATTTCATGGTGAACAAAGTGAATGGAATAAAATAATGGACCGATATAAATTAGCTGTTGTAATGGATGAAGAAGATGGAATGAAGCGAAAAGAGCGTAGAAAGAAAAGAGTAATATACGAGCACGATTTCCCATCGCTGTTTATTATCTCGTTCATTTACACGCGAATACATCGCGTGCAATGAGCCAATAATTTTTGGTACACCGCGTACATTCATTCAGCGAATCGAAATAAAAATACAAAATACTGTACGTGCTCGGTTTTGCTTTATTATTATACGTGTTCTGTACATTGTATCACATTTCACCATTATCTGCCCCATTATATGAATTTTTTAACCAACCGAAGATAAATTATTTTCAATTTAATCGACAACTGTTTCGCGTGTCCCTTTTTATCGTTACATGCGTTGTGATTTCTATATCCTCTTTAAAATAATTATTAGACGTACAAATGAGTAATTCAAATAAACCTAACTAATTTTCTCACCCTCCTTCGCTCATGTATCGTTCACACGTTTTGCTATTAGAAACGACATTTTGTTTGGCGAAGATCAGTGCAACCTAACCCCAATAAAATAATCAATTCGTAAACGTCAATAATGGCAACGGACAAAGCGCATAATCGTCACTGAGTTCAGCGAGGAAAAGACGCTGAAAATAACGCGATGCAAACACAGTGCACCACTAGATGCAAGATTTGTTCTCATTTCTTTTTTTTTTATCGATGTTCTAATAAAAATGTTTAATTGTTCAATGAGGCACTTTTCATTTCAAAGTACCTTCTATTTATCGGTTATATTCAAAATGTCCTAACTGTCAATTTTCATTCAATTTTTACAATTGTAAGAAGTTGAAACGCTCCGGTCACCAATGACCAACGTGGCAGTCAAAGTGTTAAAGGCTTCGGTTTGGTCGACGAGCAACGCTCCGGAGGCCCAGAACCAGCTGACGATTCGGCACAAACGTGAAAACAGCTCGAGGAGCAGCCTGGGCTAACGCAAGAAACCGTTTCAAATCATTTGTATAAGACGAGAGAGATGTAAAAAGGAGGAAATGTGGTGTGAAATTGCTTCTCATACTAATCAGATATCATAACGAGTCTTAGATGGGAAGCTACGCAGTATCATCCGGTGTATCCATTTTACGGTGCTTCCTTATCTGAACGACTTTATCGAGTAAAAAGATCGTGCCATTCTTTCGAAGCGAGATTCATCAGCAGTCTGAATGATGACTTAACCGTTTGAGTCGCAGGGATCATTGAAAAAACAGAGTCGAAAATTATTATTATTATTATTAAATATTACTATATATGCGTACTATTAGGTTATAAATATTTCAAGTTTTGTTCAATAAAAATTATTGAGAAGATAACAATGAGGTACAAAAAAACCGTCAGTTGTCCATAGCGTTCAAATGTACTGGCACTTGTCGACACAAAATTTAAAGAGATTCTTAAATAAGGGCGATTTTTCTGAATAAAAAGTCTGTTTGACTTTCTCTTTATATAAATCTTGAACTTGCCTGAAAAGTGTGGATTATTCATTTGTATATATATATGTAATAACGTAAATTCTGGAAAATCGAGCTTGTTTTGAGAATAATGAAATTAAATACAATAACAGTTAATAACAAGTCTACTAGAAATTTTACTTGGGAAATTGAGGATCGATCAGTCCTAAATCAGTCCTAAATCAAGTCCTAAATTACCGCTCTTCTCTCGTGATGTATTGGATTGGCAACTAAGTGATTGCGGACATTGTCAATACCACCTAATGACCAAATCCGCAATAACTTAGTTGCCAATCCAATAGTCTATTTAGCAAAAGTAAAAATGTCGATTGGCGGGCAGTTTGAATTTTATAGAATTCACGTATATACATGTAATAATATGGTGAAAGTGTAGCAAAGTAATCGACACGCTGAAGCGTCGCACAAATTGATAATAATTAAAGAGCGATCAACGAGAACCGTGAAGACGATTGAGTTTTCTCAGCCACTCGTATTTAGGCGATAATGGAGATCTCGTTACGCGGAAGAGCTAGATATTAATTAATTTTCATTCCGGAGGAAATGAAGTTTTCGAGGGTTCGTTTCCTTTTTCCTGTTTGCCTTGTTACTCGGCCGGTAGTCCGCGTTTTTCAATTCTACGCATCGGCAGATTACCTTTTGCTCTTCGCTCGCGACTTCTCCAATTGGAAACGAATTTTCCACCGTCTACTTTCTTTCGATCGAGCGTTGATCGCGTTGTGTTATCGGAATTAACGACGATTTGGAGTCATTGTAAATCAGAAGCAAATGATTATCAGAGAATCGAAATTCCACAAATTCTACCGGCGTTTTTAAATCAAAATAAATTATATATTAAATTGTTATAAAATTAATCACATTTAGCTAACCGATGTCTAATGGCGTAGCAATTTACATAGCCCATTAATCTTCCTAAAATGGGCTATTAACGCTGCACCTTGATCAGCAACATTTAACGACGAATTCTTGAAAATCTCATCTGCTTCGTTGTAACTGGAAAATCAATAAACCGTAAATGTTCCAATGCTTGTAGTAAAAATACTATTTTGGTGTACGTTAAACAATATTAGATACCATTTTATTCCAAAAACAAGTGATGGATAAAGAATAAAATAAAGATTCAATCGTGCAAGTATTTAGCCGAAGAAGAAATTATTCATGTACAAATTTATCCGAATAAAAGTTTCATTTTAATCAAAATTATATATTTATGTATATAAACGAAGATAAAATTGGTAACGAAAATATATTTTCAAGCTTTGTTTTCCACTAGAGTAGCATTGGCTTTTATAATTAACATTTTTCAGATACAAAATTGGTAAGCTTGTTGTTTCTTGGTAAATTAACAATAAGAATCATATTGGTGTCTGTGTATATTTGTACAAAATTATTCCTATTATTATTCGTTATTCGAATAAATATAGAACATAATTTGTTAATAACGTGGATAAGAAATAATTATTCCACAGATAAAATATTCAGCCTATATGAATTTATCCCTAGGATAATTATCATAAGAAAATGTTTATTTGAAACAATTCGAACGATGACCAACTCTGGTGCAAAACGAGAGGAGAACATCCAGTCACCGTTTTTTAAATTGCAAACTGCTCAAATATTTTAAATTTAGAAACCGAGTTGAGAGGGGAAGCTTGTAAGTTGGAAATTTTCTATAAAATAATAACGTTATTGTTATCAAACAGGAGGATAATAATAAGAAGATCGAGGACATAGATAGAATGGATTTTGGCAACGGACAAGAGGCACTTTCTTACAATAGCTGGCAGCAAAGTAAGAACGAAAGACGATGAATCAGCCTGACAAATTTTCTCACGTGTACCCAGCGAGTGCTGTTGACGCGAAACTGTCTGCCAAGAATTCGCTCTTTTGTGACATAGGTAGAGATCATGATATCTGATGAAATATAGACTTGAGTTTCTAGCCATCGGATAAAATTGATTAGCTTGCAACTGGTTACTTGGTTGGAAAATATTTATTAATAATGGAATAATGAAGAATCTGAAAATAATAACGAAATATGAGATAAAATCAAGCAACAGATATAGTGCAATAACATAGGAGAAAATATTATTATATATTAAAATATAAAATGTATAATATATTTTATATATTTTATTATAATAATTTAATTATATATTATATATTTTATTATTATATTATATATAATTAAAATATATTTATATAATGTAGGAAAAATATTTATATTAATATATACTTTATATATTAAATATAAAAATATATATAGTATATAAAATATATTACGTATTTGAATAATAAAGTACATAAAATATATAATATATATCTTATACATTTTATTATAATAATTTAATTATATATAATATATTTTATGTATTAAATATAAAAATATAGTATATAAAATATATTATATATGTCAATAATAAAGTATATAAAATATATAATATATAATATTATTAACATTAATTTTGCTTTTACGCAGACGTTCCTTAGTAATTATAGAGAAAAGGGCACGCCTCATCGATTTCAATTACTTTCAAATACGAATTTCCTGCTAAGATCAACATTCCGAACAACTTTCCTCTACATACAGTAGATACTCGAACATCGAACACTATCCGTTCCAGGAGACGCTGGACGGTTCGAGCTTCGAGTTGTTCGAACATCGAATTAAATTGTCCCATTTGAAATAGCGTAAATCGAATCGATCCCTCCCATTCGGCATTTTCTCAATATGAGGCATTGTAAGTACTTGTCTCTAAAGTTCGTAGTAATAAATGGTAAGAAAACAAATTTAGTACGCTGGCTGAGACAATCACAAAAGAACTACACCGACCACTGCAAGAACAAGCGTCGAAACGACGAACGTCCCTTTGTTTCTCTTTCTTCTCAGCTTGCATTTCGCTGTTCCGATCCGGGCCTGAGCAGAGAGATCAGGTGACAACGTGACGCTCACACAACGACAAGCGGCTGTCCGTCTCTTTGCTCCAACTTCCAGTTTTCCTTCGAGTTCAGAAGCTGGATTTCCCCTGACACGTTCGTTCCAATTGGAATTGTTCGAATATCGAACCGTTCGAACTTGTACTTGTCCTACTGTATATGTTACCGCCACTTACGACCTTAGTTTCCGACACACAATTTTGCCTAGAAATAAGCCGCACGCTCAGGATCGACGAGATGCTCATTACGAGTCTGGCGTGCTATTCGGCTTCACTTTGTTCTCGAACGGGACAAGCGAGAATACGGAGAACGAGCGAGGAACTCGAGATAGCGGCGGATCGTATAAAGCGATCGGTTGAGCAGCACGTAACACGCGAGGATCGCTAAACCAGAGTCAGAAAGCATTGTACGTATTCCATTGGTCTTCTACTAAAGCGAGTCACTGTTCGTTGGATCATAAAAATTGATGGCTTTTCGCTTTCACGGATCGCTTACTCATTCTGCGATCTCTTACTCTGTTGGTAAATCAAATAAAAAACAACTTCAAATGGAAAGACAGTGAGTTGTCTGCTTCCAGTGAGAAACCAGTTGCTTGTTTCGAGGAAAAACTGTATCAGCGGAAACCTTCGATACAATTTACGTCAAGATTACGTCGGATCGACGGATAGGTGGCTGCATTCTTATATAATCCAATGTAAACTTAACTGGCTGATGAGAGAGAGAGAAAACTATTTTAAATATTGTATTATAGATATCTAGCATTAAACTAACATTTAGCTAAATTAAAATTTAATAATCTACAACCCATTGATTTATCTTTTTTTTTTTATATTGAATATGATTAGCATCGATAAGTTAAGCTTAGGTTGAACTATATAAAAGCTGAACGAACATCTATACGCCAGAATGAAGCGTAATGGAACTTAAATTTAATTGAAGTTTTTTTGAAAATGCTCAGTAACGAAGACCGAGCTGTGGCTGCGTGTGTAGGAAAAAGTAGTTCACAGTGTCGTCCTTGACAGCGTATCTCAGGCCCTTTGAAATCGGAAAGATGTGCCTTTTTCTGTATAATTACCGTTTTCTTAAACGCTTTAGGAAGAGAAACCAATTCTCTTTCTGCTTCTCCCTTTTCCTCCCCCCCCCCTCTTTTTTTTTGGATTTAATTTGTCTTAACATGGTTGAAATGGCATCTCGAGTTTCACGCTTTTGATGTTTAAAAATATCCATTTCAATGTAACACATTGTACCCGAAGAGATTTTTTTTCTTTTCTGATTTTTTCCCTTGGATCTGCACTTTGATTTTCATTCACGTTTTTCCTGGAATTTAATTATAAGCTCTTGCCTGTTGTTTTGTATTTTACTTCCTTTTTTTTCTTTAAAAAAATAGTTCAAAATATACCTGGCACGGAATAAAATAGTATCATTCATTTCCTGAAATAAAAAGAAAAGGAAGAAATAGAGAAGATAATAAAATAAACGAACTAAAAAATTACTGGAAACTAATTTCCTTTAATTAAATGGACTACCCACGTAAAACCTCGATAAACACTGAAAAAAGCTAACAACCGTGTCTGAATAGCGCAGGATAAACGTCGGATGATCGTGAATCCTGTGATTCGGAACAAATTAAGAAGGAATGTTGTCTCTGAGCTATAGATAAAAGAGATGCGGTCTCCGCAGTGCCGTAGAAAATCAATGGTGGGAAGGGAAAAGGGCGGCAAACGCGTATTTCCAGCCAGAGAAGTTCACGCCCCACCGAAAAAATTAGAATGTCAAGCATACCATGTTATTTACATCTGCGAAACTCGTTCCCACGATTTTCACTCAGACCCGAACCTTAACAATTTTTAGAAAATAACTCTGCCGTGTTCGGTAAAAAGGGCGTATCTGCAACTTTCGCTTAAAATGTAACCGCTAGCTCAAACTGCCAGACAGCACAAAAATCTTTTAAATGAGAAAGCTCTGCCTCCATTGATTAAAACCGAGAGTATGATATTTTATATTTCAAGCCATTCTTCTGAAAATCAAAACAGAACCAAATTTGACCAGACACGCCTACTTGGACTGAGAATAAAAATAAAGAGCCACTGAGCTTGCAAAGTCAGCAAAATAATTGCAAAAATATTCGCCACTTGAATTTCGCGGACGCTGTTGAGTGGTTTTTAGCGGCAGGAAAATTCGGCAACGGCGACGACTCAACAGAGGAGAGGGAATTATGGTCAGGGGCGATATTTTGTATCTTTTCAATTGCTGTTTTCGCGCCAGTAAAATTGAAAGGCGGCCACGTCCTCGTTAAATCTTAAAAAGCTCTTGAATACACCGACGAAAGAGAAACGAAATAAAGAATTTGCCATTAAAATAATGCGACAGCACAGAGAGCTAATGTCATTATCCATTGGATCGACTGAAAATCCTCCTCGTTAACGCTCCACAGCTTTTATTTTCCACAGATTCGTTTTACCGGATAATTATGAAAAATAACGACTGCGTTGTTACTTGCGTGTCGCATTCATATGGTCATGCTCCTCCGTACCCGTTAGTTTCCTGTAATTTTTTTTATTGCTACTTCTAACTATTTCCATAACGACTTGGTTATCGTTTATCTGTTTTTCTCAACTGAATAACTTTGGCATTGAATCAATTCGAATGGAACTCGACATTTCGGTTTAACACGAAACAAAATTTGGATACTTCACTGGATCCATCTTATATCTTCATTTGCTCGCATTTCCTCCTTCTCTATTTTTCTATTTTATTTCCTCCCTCGCACGATACGCACAAATTACACGGCAATTTCCAGGATACTTCGGGTCACGTCCAGCCGAAACTTTGGCTGGTCCTATGTCGTTCTTTCGCATCCTAATCTCTATAATAAGAAAGTACTGTAGCACTTGCTCATGTTTAACGGTTTAATTTAACGACGAAAAGGTTCGCACGTATGTGCACGTTTCATAGACAATTTTTGTAAACGTATTATAATTACTACGCGATATCTCTGTTATTGAGTGTAATGCGTTAAATAATCAATCGGTGTTTAGATCAACAACATATTTATTAACAAGAGTCTTCTTTTGATCGCGTCGCGTATCGCTCTCGGTTTCGTAAGTCAATCTCGCTGCCCGGTTACAACTCGACTTTATCGCTTCCTGTTTCGAACCTAACTGTCGATCGAATTCGATTCTTTTCTTTTTGTCGCCCCTCAATATCCCCACTATCCACGCGTTTGTTAGGCGTCCACGACCGTTGCCACGCACACCTTCTTCTCGAACATTCTGCAGAAGGACCGTTGCGATATTGATGGTTCATTAGGCACTTCGTTTCGGCGATATACATTGTTGCCGAGTGTCGTCACAAGTTTGCACGTATATACACGTTTCATAGGGAATTTTTGTAAACGTATTATAATTGCTACACGATATCTCTAATGCATCTCGAATATTTTTGTGTATGTATTCCGTGCATTTTTCTAATACAGTTTTACGCATGAACGTGCGCAATCTAAACGCAAATGTATAAATAACGAAGAAATTCCTTCTTTCGGGCGGAATATTCGTGGAAAATTCTTGTTGCCGTATTAAAGTGGATGTCCAATACGTAGCAGCGCTCCAGAAACGATTCAACAGAGGCTACAAAAAAGTATGGAAACACCATTGTATTTGTTACATCGTATTCAGATGCAATTAGCTGCGTATGAAACGTTTCTTTGAAGCTCGAATTTGCCGTATTAATATCGCACATTTAATCGTGTTCTATCATTAAGTATCAATTAGATAAAATAAGAAGAAATTTATTGCGAATCGGTACGTTTGATGTTTAAAGAGATTCAGAATAAAAATATGAAACTTCGTTATGGTGACGTTAATCAGAATATCCACGTAATTTTCTTGCGTGAACATTTCCAAAGATTGGAAAAAGTGTGACGAAGAATTCTGGAAAAATAAAATTAGCATTTAGACGAAGGTTAAAGACGTTTCCATCTAATCAACTTTCTCGTGCGTAGATTATTTCAAGCAGATTTATAAATGTAATTTTCAGTTACATTCTAATGTCGATTTGGTTCCTATTAGGTCGTACGAAAAATTTCTTTCGTTTCATAAGGAAATGATAGATGGGCGATATTTGTTCTTTCATATTATTTTATTGAATTACGTATGATTCATTCTGTTCTGTTACTACAAAATGGAAACTTTTCGGACAACCTAATATCTTGATTAAATATACGATATTTCGGACGAAGTAATGAAAATTTTATTGTAGAAAACGACATTTCATAGGCACCGACCTGATAATTAAATCGAAGTATAGTAAATTTCGTATCATTTTCTAGTATTTTCACACGACTGGAAAAATTTGAAAACGAAAGAAAAATTATGAAAACAAAGCATTTCCAGTCTGATAGAGAGAAGCTTCATTGAGAAATAAAAGCACGTGGAAATATTGTACTTTGTGCAGCCGCTGTATGTGTCGTCGGAATAATATTCGTTTTAATGGTGATAACAACTTTACCCGTGTTTTCTCGCGTTTCAAACAGTTTTACAAAACATTGTCTCTCGAAATTCCCTGCAAAAAGAGATATTAAAAGCGTTAGATCCAACGTACGAGCTATAATTTTATTGGATCGTTATCGCAAGGATCGGTTCCCGATGACATTTTTTATTGTGGCGAGTCGAGCATAGACAATGCCACATGTGATACAATAGCTGTTGAGAAATATCCAGCTGAACTTTGATATTGTAAAATATTATATTGAAAATGCAGCTTCGTTGGACATTCAACCCCTCCACACACAGTTAATTCGTTTCGCGCACTGTCGAAGCCGAACGAAACTATGTGATGGACACGTTCGTGCTATATGAGAGTTGTTCAACTTTATTAAGTCACGTCATATGGAACTAATTTTTGTCGCAATTTTTCCATCCTGTGATTGTCGAAACTGTTTTTTCAAAGTATTATACGTTGAACGGTTGATTGTATTTAGTTGAAAAAAAAAAAAAAATTGGGAAAAGAATTCATTTACGGACATTTGATCGATGATTGGTACTCATTCGGTGGAATAACAGCTCAAATTTCCATATTTCTTACGAATTTTTCCATTTGTTATTTCGTTTATTATGCGCAGTCTTCGCCTATCGACTCAGGACGAACTTTCGATTTTACATTTTCTTTTCTGCGGCATTTTTCTGCATAAATGCGTTATTCTTTGTAGGTGGCTTAATAACAACATATTGAATTTTAATTTATTTTCTCTTGCGATCTTCGTATTTCAGCATATCGTAATTAGGCGTTTTCCTTGTCATGTCAGAATAATTGTTGCAATTTAAGATTCAAAGAATTTCGGATATATTATCCTAGAGAATTTGAAGGATTTCGCGGAGGGGAAGGAAAGCTTTTAATACAGTTTTCGCGAGATTTTCGCGAGATTTTCGCGAGAATGGATGTTCCACCGTTCTATTTGTACGTTTTAAGGTGGCGATGCTAGCAGGGTATTTACTTTGTCTCTTGACGCGTGATTTCTAATTCATAGCTTGATCTCCGGGGATTCCAGGTGATTCAAACTTTCGTAAAGGGAAATTCCTTCGAAAGCAATTTTCCTGAAATCCGTGACATTCCGCTCAGCATTGCCGAAAAATCTGCCATCGCAAACTCTCGTAGAATAATAAGTAAGGTTCTTTCGTCTAATACGAGCAACGCCCCGATCAAATTTTTAGTCACCATATAAAATCGTGTCAGTGTACAATTTTTATCGTAAATATGCAATTCATTTTCGTGTGACCTTACCAGGTCCGGTTTCAAAATTCCATTTAAAATTGTACGTTCGTTGTTAATTCTTTCGTTCGTCTAACTTTATGTAAATTCTTCTGTTATCTGATTAATCAATTTCTCAATTCTTCTTTTTGCTTCTTTTTACCGAGGAAAATTCATCGCCTGGCTTGTTTACCACGACCGGTCCACAAATTTACATCTTCTTCTAAAGTTCTCTGCCTGGGACCTTTAACTCTCAACTCGAGCAACATCCAACCAGCTATTGTTGCATACATCTAAACGCGCTATGTGTTTGGCTTCGTCGTAAGCGCTTGAATAGTCCGACAGAGTCCTTGTGAGGTGACGCATGAACACAACCGAGTGTTGTCGGACACTCTCGAGAAATATTTCTCGAGAAATATACTCCCTGCATGATGAGTTCTCTATAGCTAAACGAAACCTAAAGGCAGTATCATTTTGAGAGTCACAGAGTACAGATCGAAGCCTACGAGAAATGAAATACGACAAGGAGCGAACAAATCTCATAATATTCGCTACGGTGGTTTTGTATTTTCTTTTATCTCAGAATATGTGCACGCGTTCAGTGAGAAATTTATTGGAAAACATAGAAAATATAAGCGAGGAGTGTTCAGACGGACGAAATTCTACGTCCGAAGATAAGCAAATTGAAAGTGAGGATGATCTGTTCGAATATCATCTTCTGTTTATATTACATACAAAAATGAAAATATGCGATTGATTATTTTATCATTTAAAAGTTATGTCGTGCGTTATTTCCTACAATAAATTGACAGTTTCTTTCGAAAAAAAAACACGTTTATTTAAGGGTAAAAATAGGTATAAGTGAAGTTTTAGTGTTAAAATAATGTTCAGAGTGCAGTTTTCTCGTTGGATAATTTTATTTAACGATTTCACATATTGTTTATACAAAACATGAAATTAAAAGTATATATTAAAAGTATAAAAAAATATAGGTAAAATTAAAAACGTTAAAGATGTCTGAAGAAAAATAAGACGACTTGAAGGTGAAATTAAAAATTCATAGTGCATTTTAATCTTTTTTTTCAGTGTGGTATCGTTCTATTCTTACTTTATTTAGTCATAACTGATATTGTAACTTTTTAATTAATTTTAACACCACTAAATTGCTGTATTTTATTGTATATGGTACTTTATAAAAGCAGAAAAAATGGCGCAATTAATTGGCAGCAATTCCAGGTAGACAATAATTGATAGTAACAAAAAAAAAAAAAGAAAAAGGAAGACGCGTTGCTAAAGTCAAAAAGGGAGATCTCCCTATTCGGTTGGCTAAGTTTTAATATGTTGCTAATTATTTACACCAGGACATACCTCGTCGATTTTGACCACTTTGACCACTTTGACAAAACACATTTCAAAGTCATCGAAATGGTCGAGGTGTCTTCATAATTCTTTAAATAATTGCCACAGATTTAATCATTGTATTTATTAATATCAATTAATATAATTTCGAATGTTGAAATTGAACCTGCAACTTAATATTACGCATTTTCCATTAGTTATTAGCTTTACGACTAATAAAAGTCAATACCTGTTTATTCAAAATTCAACATTTTTTCATATTTCCACATAAAAGATATAGCATTTCGTTTGAAATAACAAAATTAATCTTGAAATCTCCACCTGTATAAAAAATACTCTGTAAACATACAAAATACAAAAATACAAATAAGTGCTGCATAATGTGCGTGCGTATAAAGAATTCCTCTATACAAGACCATTATCAATATCGAGGATTCTCAACATCGTATTGAGACAATATACGCATATTAACACGTTGACTGCCGCGCGTGTTTTTAACGAAATCTCCTTCAGGCTACGAGTGCCGCTGTACCAAGTGTACTCCCAGCGATATTTTAGATAACTTAAAATCTATACCCTAATTCGTTACAATGTCGAAAAGAAAAATGGGAACTTATTTCTTAGCGAGTCAAATAGCAGTGAAAAAGAAAGCTTTTACGAGGCTTACACAAATTCTTGATAGCAGCGATGAGGAAGAAATCAGATTTCCTAGAAATAGAAATATAAATAGAATTACATCGTTTGATTCTGATTCGGATATTGATAAGTGCAATCGTAGTGATACTGAATGTAACGAAGATACTGTTGACGAGATTTTACAAGAATTGGTCATCGAGGAAGAAAGAAGAACTGATGACCCGAGGAAAATGCAATTCAATTTGGTGAATGGAATGAATTTAGTTGTCGGCAGAAGTCATTTTCTTTTCCCGAAAGAGACGACCTCATTAGGCAATTACCTGGCAATGTCAATCCATATGATGTGTTTGAGCTAATAATAAACTTACTTGTATCAGAAAATTGCAAGAAGGAAGGATGTAAATATTAGAAGATTTAGAGAATTATTAGCTGGAAAATTATCAGAGTTGTCTGAAAATAGAAAAAATCCTTGTCTTCCACGGAGTCAGCATAATATCTTCGTTCGGAAAAATGATTTCGGAAGACGCATTAGACGCGTATGCAAAAACTATGTTATGCGGATAAAAGACGTCGAACGAACCGATCAAAAACACGGGAGAATTTAAAGAAAGCAACAACTTACTGTCCAAATTGTCCCGACCAAACTCAGCTTTGTATAGAATGCTTCAAAGTTTTACATTCTAAATAATTTTCTTAATAAACCATTTTCGTATTACTTTTATAGCAATTCAATAGTTTTGTTACTTCCTGTGGAATATCTTTCCAAATACCTACGACGATCCTTCGCAAGTAGTCAAATAATCGTCACCTCAATACGGGTGACGCCGTCCAATCAGAAACTTCGCCGTCACCCGACTATGGGTGACGCTGCAGTCAACGTGTTAGTCGAAGCAGAGACTCTCTTACGCGTGACAACGTTGGAAACTCTGAATCGGCGATAACATCGATCGTCTGAACGCTCCTTAAAAAGTTGCAAGTACGCAAATTGCATAAGCCACCTTGTATAATCGTAACGTACACAGGTGCATGCGAGTTGAAATGAATAAAATGAAGACAGAATTTTCGTAAAATTCATGCGAAAATCTTGCGAGGGAAGAAATTCAAATCACTCGAAACGCGATTCGACGGAAATGGCACGTGTCACAGACAAAACGCAAGTGATTGTTCAACGAATCGAAGGGAAGATATAAGAAATGAAGAGCGTGGGAAGAGGGGAGTGTCTTTCCGGGTGGATGTTCCTTGGTATTATCCTCAGGAGGTCGAATCAAAGTGATTGATGCGTCCTGGTCGACCTCGATGGTATGGATTTTTCCGTGTCCATTTTTGCTGCAAGGATTGTCCTTTTGCCCGCACGACAAACCAGATATCATTATGTTCCTATTGATGTACGCTGGACCTCCCGAGGGATGTTAGAATTGTCAAATAAAAACTCGTCGAACGCGTATGTAAAATCGTAATACAAATCAGGTTTAGACGATTCTGTGAGCCATTAATTTGATAAAATGGTCATTAGCAGGAGAAATATCACCACCTACTACGAACACTGACGCAACATAAAAGATACTATTGATTATGTGAAGAATTAGTTTTATAACAATTCTTATTGTAAATCTGTAAAACTTGAAATTTCTATACAATGACATGGTTGTTTATTACAATTGTATTCTGCGACTACGAACAATTAATGAAAGAAAAGAATACGCTTCCTACGGTTTTATTTGAGTTATCTTCGAGCAAAATATTCCAGATTATATTTTCCTCTGTTATTTTTTAACGCGGCAATTTTTTTTATTTCTTTTATTCCCTCCACTTTTATTCCCCCGACTTTTCCTGATTCTTTCATTTCCATTTCTCCATGCTGCTTCTTCTGTTATAGAACAGCCGTCGTTTTTCCCTTCCCCTATCGTTGCTTTTTCTCCCCCTGATATCCTACTGCTTGTTTATCCCGTTTCCAGTGGACACTGCAGAGAGACGAGTACGAGGAAAACAACGTTAGAAGTTGAAATGCGTGACGTCCCGCGCTAACATTTCCCTCTAATGACGATTTACGTTAACGTTTTTTTCGTCGTTCCATTAAAACTTGTCGGGCGTACTAGCGGCCAAAAAACCTTATTGAAACATATTACGAAAGTGTGTGGGGAAAAAGAGAAACGAAGACTTTGGAAAAAAAATAGAAAAAGAGAAAAGAAAAACGTATAACAAATAAATGTAGCAACAAAGAAAATTTAATACCGTAATTTATACTAGCATTTAATTTACTATCGAGCAAAGCTTTGGCTGATAATTTTTTAACGCCTCCTGATCGGACCTAAGAATTTCACATTGCTCGGTAAAACGTTGGAAATAAATAAATAAATTTCATGTTATTCGTACGCCATGTTTCCCCTTCTTATATTCCTCCATGTTAAAATAAATAGAAAATATACATACGCACTTACCTGTGTTATATTTATATTTTAAATATGTAAATATTATACAAATATGTGTAAAATATATGTAATATTTATACTTTAAACAAAAAGATAGGAAATAGAAAATTCGCAGGATTTGAAAGCAATCGGTTCGTTCGTTAAAAACGTAAAAATTGATTAATCGTGAAAATAAGGAGAGCGATTTATTATGGACGAGAGTAGGAAATGTTTGCATATTCTGTTTCAACGCGAATTAAAAGTAGCTTCGTCCTGAATATCGAAATGAATATGGAAACGAGTTTAGCTTTTCGCGTGACCAGAGATGTTAATGGAAAGTTGAGTCCCCTCCTGATTTCTTCGTTCATCGGAGATGAGTGGCCTGGGCAAAAAGGAAGAAAACAATTATCGAGGAGAGGCACTTAGCTGCAAGCGGAGAAAATTAATGAAGGAAGCGGAGAAGCATTTTTCAATTTCTAGAGAGTAAAGGAAGGTACCATTCTACCTTAAGTACCTTATCCTGCCCAATGGAAACTCTACTTTCGCGTTATAATATTTAACCGCTCGTATATTCTTTCCACTGATCTATTAGTTCGTGTTGCTTCTTACTGTTGCTCGCATTATCCACCAGACACCCGCTAAAGCGATGTAACTTTTTCAAAATCGCACCGAACCACCTGATGTTTCTTGACAAGTTCAATTATTGGGTTGGAAATTAAGTGATTGCGGGTTTTGCCAATACCACCTAATGACAAAATCCGCAATCACTTAGCTGTCACCCATATTACGATCGATTTACCAAACGACGCGTAAAGAGAATTTTAAAAAGATCTACAATCGATAAGAGTTACATTTTTATCTATCGGATTTGCCAATCAGATTTTTATCCGAGTTTATAATTAAAATTGAGCGTCAGAATTGTACACACGCTAAAGCTTTCATCGATTCACGAAACACGTAGATTCGTTGTAGTTACAGGCTGCGACGAAAAATTGCGATCTTCGTCGTTTGAACTTCGCAGCTCGTAGCAACGTTTACGGATTTCGTATGTCGGATCGGATATTATTTTCTTTAATATCGTTCCAGTCGATACATTTCGTGTTACTTGTTCGTTACAGACGGATTACGATAGACACTTGGAGGAATTACTGGAACGTGTGCAGACACTTTTGATCGGCATCCTAAGAAAGAAGTTGAAGAAGGAGAGCTTGAACGAAGTGGCCCATTACCATGCTCTCTTGGAGAATGTTCGACATTTATCTACAGGTAAATCTTCTTATCCATACTTACGAATCTTTGCAATCTCCGACGCCCTTAAAATATAAAACGTGACGGAAACGTTAGCTCTACAAATTTTCTTCACACTTTAACACTTTACTGACCGATAGCCGATTAATCGGTTTCTTGTCGCCGACGTTTACTGACCGATAGCCTATTAATCGGCTTTTTGTCTTCGACAATCTTTCTCATTATTTGAGCAGTAATTTGTTATTTAGTACTAAGGTACCTTGCTCAGTTGCGTCAGTTGCGTTGCTTTGTAAACTCCCACAGTTTTATACCAATTTGAAAACCTTACCGTTCGCGATGAACGAAAAGAACGGTATCGGAGAGTCTAAACCGAAACAGAGCCGGCGCCAGGGAGAATCTGCGCCTGAGTTGCCGGTCGGACGTGCGTATGCTGTTGAAGCGCTAGCGGTCAGTAAAGTGTTCATATACGTTCATTCGACTAAAGCAAATTTCATTCGGAGTAAAGATAGAAGATAACAATTTCTGACGATAAATCGTTTCGACTGGTTTGTCATTTTCGTCGTAGAACGTAGCGACGAAAGTGGCGTAAAATTGTTGTTGAAATTAACCGTTGGCAGCAATGGTCTCTACGTTCGCTGCAGATGAATTTTAATGGCGAGCGAATAATTTAGAATTTCTCTATTTGTTCCTATTTAACTTCCTGCTTTCTTCCTGCTAATAAATTGCTCGCCTTTTAATTTATAATCAGTCGAAAATCTCCGAATAATATTAATCTGAAACTCGCCTCGCATCACCACCAAGTAAGCTGATAAAGCGTAAATTTATTTCCTCGTTACTCGCACTCTCGAGGAAAGTGATGATTTAAGTTTCTGCTTAAGTTGGTAACTTTTAAACAGTAAACGTCTTTAAAACGTCGCGGCGCTCGCGGAATTAGTCTCATGAATCACTGTTTTCCTTTTACTTTCACCATGAAACTTCATTACGAGATTTTAGCTGTCCAGACTCGCTTATCGAGTTCTAACCCGTAATGAGTCGAGAGGCAAATTTACCAAGTATAGCTAGACCACATATCCATCGTTAATTCGTTTCTAGAAACGAAACCACGTCGTTCCCGCCCTCCTTTCTTTTATTTTCTTTCTTTTCCTCTTTTTCTTTTTTTTTTTTTTTGCCAAGCTCCGTTTCAACGAAATATTTTCCCTTTACGAATGTTTTGTTTGGATGCAGGGGATGAGGAAACAATGGAAACGACCATGTCGACGGAGACCAAGCAGTTTCTACGTAAAACGAAAGAATTATCGAAGCTGGTGTCAGCGATGAAAGAGCTCGAGGTTTCCTGCGAACAGGAATTACACGAGATCGAGAAAAAACTGATCGACCTATCGATTGCTGTAGAGAAGGACAAATGCTTGAACGCTGGTGGAAAATTCGAGTGGGTTGACAGCGTGTTGGTAAAGGTGAGCAGTTCTTTTCTTTTTTATTTTTCTCTCTTCACACACTGTCTTGCGATGATATTTAGACACCAAAGCACAGAAAACTGTGTTAGATTCATATTCTACAGTCATATTCGCATTCTCTCTCTTTGTTTCTTTCATTTTGTATTTCAATAACGCGCATCCCGTCTTTATCCTACGAGTTTCTATTGGGTTGACAACTAAGTGATTGCAGATTTTGTCATTAGGTGGTATTGACAAAATGGTTGGAGTTGGTCGTCGTTCGCTCGATGATGATCGCTCTAAGATTGGTCGATACTCACTAACTAACTGACTACTGATTAACTGATTGATAACTGATTCCTCCAAAGACTGACTATCTTAACGATCGTGTTAGGTTATTTATACTGGTCGGGAGAGTACCGGAAAGTTTAAATTCATCTTCGATCGACGGTTGCATGTAGCGGCGACATTGTTTTGCCCGGAGTTTTTTTATCGCTATGTTTGTTACGTCAAGACGGTGTCAATGTCCCAAGGCAAGACAACAACACGAGTCGCTCTCGATTCGCATCGTCCTCTGACTCATGTGTCCTTACAAGTTAAAGAATGATGAGGAATTTTATTGCTTCGTTGTACCGAGGTTTCTGTCTTTTTCTTTTGTTTGTTGTTTCTATCCTATTGTGTTCCTCCAAGCTAAATCTTATTTACCCAATTGTTTGTACAATTACTTTAGTCCATTTACATCTTAGTTTACTATGATACAAACCTGTATGTGTTACTATGTGTCTTCTGTGCGTCAGTCACTGGTATTATTTGTGTTCGTTTTTCTTTCGTTTCTTTATTCGTTCATGCAGAAGGTCTTTAACTTCGTACTTTCCTTTACGAAGTTTGCCAGTTTTCATTTGTTTTTCGATCGTTCTTGTTATTGTTTCCGTTCATTCCTTGTTTCTCAATGTGATTGGTCTCATTTCTATGGCTTAGTATGTGTTTTGTATCTTCTGTCTCTATTTCTCTGATGTTGCACAGCTAACATGCTACGTTCTCCTCCAATTTATATTTCATTCCTTGTCTTATCGCCGTTGTTCAACCTAGTTTACCTAGTTTATAATCTGTCCAATAATTCTTTTTATCGACAGTGGTATACATTAAGTTCAGGTAGTTTGTTAGTTCTATTGCTGTGGTATTCTAAATTCTTTCGTATGTCTCACTGTATGCAGAGTTTGTTACTCTGCTTTTATCATCTTCTTGTAGTTTCTTGTGTATATTTCTAAATGATGCAGTAATACGTAATGAGACATTTATTTTATTATTTTATATTTTATGTTTAATAGCGTATAGTATTCTTTGTTGTTCTGGACGACTTGTTTTTTAACCTCGAAAACTACCAACTAGCTATAAATTTACATATGTAGCTGGTTAAAGTTTTCATTTACATCGACCTAATTAAATTTACGTTTACTATACCGAGCACTTATGTTGCAGATAATTTATTTACAAAACGTCTATTTACCAAGTTACGCTTGTTGCATTCGCTAAAAACATTATAAAATAATATCCATTTGTATTCGTTCTTATATTCTGTAGCTTTATGTCTTTCGCTTCTAATGATAGTTTCTTCGCTTTTTATCTATTTTTAATACAAATTTTCTGTTGTCATTTATAATCTTATTCGTTAAAAGTATGGAAAATTAAGATGAATGATTGGCTTCCATGAAATCTGTTAGCAAAGCGTTAAGCTTCAAAGGAAACCGATAAGGGAATTCCATTTTCCATTGCAGTGTCTGCAAAATGGCACGTGGCTACTACTCGACCAGGTGAATCTCTGCAGCCCAGCAATTTTGGACCGATTGAATGGCTTGCTAGAACCAAATGGCGCTCTAACGATCGGCGAGAAAGGTGTCGATGATGGTGGAAATGTGTTTACCGTGCAAGCTCATGAGAACTTTAGGTTGTTCCTCGCTATGGATCCTCGTCACGGGGAAATATCCAGGTAAGTAATAACCCTTTTATTTCCGAACGAAAGAATTGTACCTAAGCGAGGAGTACCGAACAAATTTGATGTAATTTGATAATTGTAATTTTGAGAAAAAGATCCCAAAAAAAGGTACAAATGATATTTAGAAAATTCATAAAGGAATATGTTACAAAATGTAGCGGCACATGGCCGTGAAGAAAGGAGTTAAGCGCATGTATTGGCTACATCACCTGCCAGGACGTTGTAGATGAATAAACCCTGGGACTTGGAAAAATGCGCAAAAACCTTCCATAAAAAAAGGAATCGTTCTCTTTCGGGGGCAACCTATATAAAGGGAAACGAGGAGAAGCTCGAGACTGTTAGTCACAGACAGTCTGTCAGAGTCACATGTAGCGGCTCCTTCTCCTAAGGGGATGGTCAACTCAGCCTGTGTCGTACTGCCGATTTTGACACAAGCATGGTGGACCCCAGCAGCGATAAGTGGTTGCATGTCATGTCTTCTATTTGCTGATGTGGAACCGCCGTATGAAAAACACCACCTGTGAGAGAAGATCCGCTTCTCCCCTTAGAAATAAAGGAAGAATAAATTAATGCCAATTGTAGTTCAAAATTTGTTGAAAATCATAATGATAATACTTATTCAAAATCGTTGGGAAAAGTGGAGAAATCAGTCGTCTTTTATAAACACAGTACTTGCAAATAAGAAGAATCATAGTTTGGTCATAGTTTGATGTAGAACACGTAGAGTATAAAGCATAAATACTGTATTCTCAATTATATGAAACACAATTTCTAATATTAAAATACAAAACTAAATGATAATGCCATGACGCGCAGTAAGCGTCAAGATTACTTGCTTCGGAACAAGTGAGCCTAGTACAACATCACTGAAATAACATTCTAACGTTATTATAAACATTTATAGTTACCCGCCTATTGAAAATTTGTAATATTTACTTATTATTACTCACACAAATAATTTACTTAGCATTGATGATCACTAATGTATACACCGTGTAATTCTTTATGGCACAGATTAGAAATTGTGCGCGATGTTCGCACAGGCCCGCAAAAAGTTTTACTCTCGTCCTGGCGATGCAAGATTATTTTGTGAAACATAAGGAGATATTCTGTTTTAAACAGTGTCATCTGAAACCTGTGACTACGGCCTCAAGCAAATCTCCCGTATCCGATTTCTATGTTATGGCATTGGCGTATACACAGTCTCGGTATCAAGTATCGCGGAATATAACAAAAAGTTAAACCCATAAGCAATTTTTTCAATCTGTGGAACATCTCACACAGGACTTCCGCAGAGAAATTCAACCATTTATAACGTTTTACAAATTTATTTTGAAATAAAGTTGTCTCGCGATGCGAATAGTAAGGCGCCGTCGCGTACGCAACGATATATCGTTATTGGCACTTTGTTGCTAACAACGATATATCGTTGTTCGGCACTAGAAACGTTAATTTCTGTCAAGGGTTGCCCCAAAAGTTCTTGTCGTTTTATCGTTGAACATTAGGTGTACGATATTTCATGTCCTCTACAATATCATCGAATTATATACGTTTCACTCTGATTTATCGCTCCATTCCATCGCTTCCGAAGCTTTGCGATGCTATTTTTCCGAAATTTCTCTGCTTTGCTCGGAAAATATTGATCAATCGGGTTTTTATACCGTCCAATGAGTCGAGCTTTTGAGGAAATTTTCTTAATCAAACGAATACGAACTTACTTGAATTCTAGCTATTTCGCGGCTATTTCTCTATTTTAATTATTTAATTTATACTTTACAATTTGTCCAGCTTAAGGTAAACTTAGGTAGCAATCGCCACAAAACAGTTGGAATTTGCAAAGACACGTAGGCGTTCTTTTCCACCAACGCTAAGCACAGCGTATCTTCAGCAAGCAAACTATTGCAATTTGATTGGCATATTCTACCTCGTTCTTTGTACTCTGCAAACTTCGCTCCGCATCATTACCATTCGTTTCTTTCATTAACAAAATTTCTCCATAGTAAAAGCTTCGACTCGATAAATGAGATGGAAGATTCACTTTGAGCGATATTTTCTGAGCAAACCGTAGCAATTTTGGTAAAGTAGATGTCTAATGATAGAAGGAAAAAAGCTTTTGCTACAACTCGATATAAAAGCAGTACAAAAGCATCTTTCTGCGCGTTGTTACAGAGCAATGAGAAACAGAGGCGTAGAAATCAGCGTGCCGACCCCTCAACACTTTGTACTAGCCAATCCCTTAGACGTGATGTCTTTGTTAAACAATTGCGGCATGGGAAACGTGAACCATCAAAGGTTGCTGCTAAAAATTCACGAAAGCCTGTTCGATAAACAGTACAAGCTAAACGAAATGTTGCAAGTGGCATCGTTCACTGTCCAACAAATGTCGAAAGGATTTTCTTTCGAGCAGTCGTTGAGAAACTCGTATCGTGAACTTTGTGGTACGTTAGACGCCAGGTTGAAGCACGACGCTTTGAAAAAAGTCGACCAGGTCTTGTCAGAGACTGCTACAGACGAGGAACCTGGTCTGTGTTGTGAACTAAATCCAATGACCTTGAGAATGTGCGATCTTAGGAAGAACGCAAGATTGGCGATGATCAAGCAACAAGGATTCCTTTTGAAATTAACTTTAGAGAAACTCAGGTAAGGAAAGTCGACGAATGTGACTTGTGCGCGACGAAGTAGGGTTAGGAGGAGTAAAATAGTAGACGTCTTTCGTTATTTTTTTCACTCGTTGTAATACTTTATATGTGATATCTACGCTTGATAAATAAAACAAAGTGTAGATAAATGATAAATAAAATAATTTACATAAAGAAGCTCTTATATGTATATACACTATCGCTCATAAGTGTCCAAACACTTTGATCCACTTGTCATAATTATGCGTGAATTTTATAAAACTATACTTATAACTAACGTTCTATGGAATCGACTGGATACGAATCTAAATTACATATTGAAATTTGCAACAGTTTATTTTAGTGTTTATTGTATATACTGATATACTTGACTAATGCATTTGCTATTTCAATATCACTGGATGTATTAACGTCTTCCTGCCTATTGTTTATTATATATTAATATCTATATATAATATATAATATATATAAACTAGTAATAATAAAATAAAATAAATATAATATATATAATATACAGTAACTGTATAAAACTTACATATTAATATGCCTTGTAATTAAAATATAATTTTATATTTAATTTATAATAAATATTTGTATATAAACTATTAATGTAATTAATAGGAATCTCTTACATAGAGAAATTGCCAAGTAACGAAATAGACAATTATAAACACCAGTTCTGCGATTACACATGTATCGATTTTCGAAAATCAATTTAATCGGACTATAACATACGAAACTATGGCAATTACGTAGAACGAAATCGTTGCAGTTTTATTTCACTGTAGCTTTGTCATTAAACTAAATTTGAGTATCGAATAATTAAACTGGACTATTAAACTAAAAATAATTTTGTCGTTAAAGTATCGACTTTCGAAAATCAATTTAATCGGACTATAATGTACGAAACTATGGCAATTACGTAGAACGAAATCGTTGCAATTTTATTTGACTGTGGTTTTGCCATTAAAACGTGTACGTCTTCTAAAAGAAGAGACACGAGTGTATGCGAATACTCTTGAACGATAGTGTATGTATAATTGTAAACGAGTGTCAATTTAACAAAAGAATATGAAACATAGCTGGCGTTATCATTCATTTTATCAAAGACAAAATCAAAAAGCGTGAAAATCAATATCGCAGACATAGTATATATAACATTTCTTCCTTGCCCCATTTTCAGCGGCGATCCGCGGGAAATTGATTTCCAAGATTTTTTCCACCGACCTCCCATCACAGACACAATGGCATTCTTCGAACACATTTTACTCGATTTTTACGGACGGTCGTCTCTGGATGATCTGCAAATACGACGACTCTGGAGTTGGGATATTTTTTCGGAAAGTAAACTCCATAAGTTGGCAAAGATAAATGAGCACCTTTACAACCAAGTTGAAAATATGGAATTTTTATTCAGGAAGAAATCTGCTCTAGAAATTCCACTGAATCTCGTCGAACCTCCGACGTCCTCCAATAATTTGCTTATTGTGTTGTATTTTCGATTGATAACTTTGCATTGCCAAACGGAGAAGCATTTTGAGAAAAACGAAGATTTGATGTACTTGGAGGAATATTCGGCTGCCGTTTGCTCAGGTGAAGCGAGATGTTTATTAAAAACTTATTTATTGGAATTGCTTTATATTGCAATATATTTATATTGTACTTATTAAAATATTATATTTATTAGAAAATTTTAATAAATATATAAATTTAATATTTTGTATATAAAATATTATAATATTATTTAATATTATTATTATATATATTTAATATCATTATAATATTATTAATATAATAATATTATATTATATTTATATTATATATATATATAATTCAACATTTTGTATATAAAATATTATTATATATTTATATATATAATATAAATATATAAATGTTATATTTTATATATAAAATTTCTTATAAAGAGATACATTTAATTCCCTTCATATACATATAAGTTTCCGATAATCCATTTTATTAAATATTTCTTACCTCTTCATAGGAAGAATATCAACTACGTTGAAGGACGAGCTACTAATACCGAAATTCGTAGAAATTTGTGAACATTCCGGAAAAATCATCGAAACGATACTTCAGAACGAAAACTTATCGATAAACGATAAGGACTATGTGGAATTGCGAGATGGTTTAAAATGGTACCAAAGATTTCATGACATGGGAAAGATGGAATTGATCGATAAATCACAAGGAACGTTCTTCGATCTGCGTGAGATCTCCTCGTGCCTGCAAGTCCATTATAGATGGCTGATGAAATTTTTCAGGAAACTATTTACACTAATCGATGCAAAATTATATGATTCAAAAACGCAAGAAGACCTGTCAGACTTCTCGAAGAAATATCTAGACACGTTGATCGACGTAGATAAATTTGGAAAAATTCGGAAGAAAGTCCGGCAGGTTTTGTGCATTCCATCGCCTCATTTTTCCGAAAATTCGATGACCTTCCATGAAAAATTACGATACATATCGAGAAAGCTCGAAATCACCGAAGAAGATTTGATCGATTCGTTAAAAACGAAATTAAAAATCGTCACGATTGGATGCCCTGAAAATTTGGCCTTCAGAAACAGATTCGCTGAATTTTGTGTCGAAAATTTCAGAAATAATCGAGAGAATGCGAATACAATTAGAGATATAGGAGAAATTGAAGAAATAGCCAAAAATATTATAGAAGTTAAAGAAATCAACGAGAGTGATGTTAGAACGAATAAAAATTTCGTGGAAGCCAAAATATGGCCGATTTACGAATTTTTCTTTTTGTTTTTCGCGTATCGTTTCCAGAGGAAATTTTGCGATGAATTTGCGCAAGATATTAGAGAGGAAATACGTCGAAGTTTTGAAAAGAATTTGAACGAGAACAATGAAATTTCTGAGAATCTTACGGACTTGGAAGAATCGAGAAATTTTGTTGAGACAGCTTGCGGAGGATTTGGGAGAATTTACGAGGAAAGCGTGTTTAGAAAATTCGAGCAAGTTCCAACGATACCGACGCGTTTGATCAGTTTGATGAAGGCTCTGAATGCTAATGAGATGCTAACTAAACGAAGGATCTCTTTGTTCCCTGAGTTGCTCTGCTCTGTCGAGGAATTTGCGGAAAGATCTTTCGCTGTTAAAAATTCAAATATTCTTTTACATTGGTACGATAACGAAGAAGATAAGACGGAAGACGATTTTAATATTTCCCAGGTATTTTTCTTTTTATTTAATTATTTGATAATTCTTTCATATCTTATAATCGTTTAAATGTATATATTTTAACTCTTAAATTGAAATTAAATTATAATTAATCTACCTAATTAATCTATTTTTAAGTTTCTAATCTACTATTTTTATTATACAACTTTCAGACAAACTTCGTCAACAAATCAGCCCTCTGCAACCTAATCTTTGAACTATTTCTAAATTCAAAATCTGGAAGCAAAAGGGAAATAATCAATTTTGGAAATTACAAGAACCAAAAGAAACTTCTGCAAACGATTCAGACACTGTTATGGAAAAATTCTTTGGTTTTAAACTCGGATGAATTCAACATGTCCAACAACGACTCTATCCTATTACGATTTCTCATAAATTATTACCTGTCTGTCATGGAAAAAGTCATGGAAGAACACATTGATTTAGGATATAGGCCCTTTAAATCAACTTATGCACTAACTTCACTGCAAAAAATCAAAGAAGAATTAGAAAATGGAAACAATGTCATTACAACAGGAAGTGGATGGTTGACCTTAGGCTATCTACAAGTATTTCTCTTCAGTGATCTAGGATCCATTGATCCAGTTCAGAAAATTGCCTTGAAATCAAAATACATACGAAAAAATATTTCTGAACTGGAACATTTAATGTGCATTGAAAATTTGCAATCTATTATCCTTGGAACCTCTATGTCGAAAGATCAAAAAATATCAAGGATCAATCATTTGAAAATATCATCCAACAAAGCAAAAAGCTTTGAAAACTTTCAGGCAGTGAGACCTACGTCAAGCTTCCAAAATTTGAGAGAAGAGATAGAGAATTTTTCTAACAATATAGGTTCGTTTGAATCGATAATAAAACAAAGATACCAATTGACTGACATTGCTAAACAACTTAAAAAAGGGGAATTGCAAGATTCACATAGAGAAAAGTTGCATGAAGCTATAATCTGGAAGAAATCACTGGAAAGATTTTCTCATAAATTGGAAAAGAATTTCCTGGTTGGTTTTCCTGACTTGGTTTCGCCAATGATGTCTGCAATTTTCAGTTTACACCACGGTGTATCAATTTTAATTCATGAACTCTCAAACATGCAATTTCAAAACGTAAATAGTGAAATCTGTTATAACTTGCTGCGTTTTCCTGTAGTTGGCATGTGTCAAGAAAATTACATAAACTTAGTGAAACTGTGTTCTTCAGAAAAACTAGTGTTCATTCTAACAAAACAATCAAAATCAAAGGCTATTCAGAGAGACAGGTTTACAATGGCTAAAATTGCACTGAAGGAGCTTGAAAATTTGTCTCTGGTTAAAAATAATATAGAATCCCTGTGGGAAGAACTAAACAAAATATTTTTCAAAATAAGAATCTTGTGGAAGGAACAAGAGAAGCGAAGGGAAGAAGAGATGAAAGAAAAAGAAAGTTTGTTTAAAACAAAATCTGAGAAAGAAGAAGAGGAGTTGGATTTTAAAAATATGTTCCCAGGCCATCAACAGGAATTCCTAGAGCTAGCAGAAATAATCCCAGGTTTTCAACAGGATCTTTCAGAACTCCAAAAATTTCCAGAAAATATCTCCACTGATAAGGAATCCTTTATTGAATTGATATCTATGAAGGATGCTAGAAAAATTCAAGAAATCCACTGGAATATCTTGAAAAGTTTTTCTAATGAAAGAAATTTAAAAACTCTTTCAATGAATATTTCTCCAAGGTCTAAAAATAATTTAGGAACTTCTGAATCTAATGTAGAACCAAATTTCATTGAGCCTCTGATGCAAAGATTTGAAATGCTAGGATCCTCGGTGAAAACTTGGTCTGAAAATTTGTCCTCTCAATTAGTATGCTGCTTAAACGTGTTAATCTCACAAAAATCCAATTTTGATAATAGAAGTAGTGATCGAGAAGTCTATGACTTCTATAAAGACCCTAATATTCCAGAAATTGAGCAGTGTCAACCACTTTTTGACAGACTTTGTGAAAGAATCAATGGATTTCTAAAAGAATGGCCTGAAAATCCCATTTTAAATTCGATCAAACTAATAATTGACAGACTTCTTAGTTTCTCCATCGATTCTTCCTTGTCTAGATTTTTGGTTGGAGTGGAGTTATTGCTAACAAAGATGAAGCAGTGGGAAGAAAATGCTCGTTTCGATGTTAGTTTAGCAGAATTTATCGTATCTTTTGGCGAAAAGATTCTTTGTTGGCGGAAACTTGAGATTTCAAGGTGGAGGGACTCATTGGAAGTACTTGAAGATGATTTGAAAACTGGAGCTTCAAAGTGGTGGTTCTTTTTGTTCAATTTAATAGATCAGTACCTTGCAGATGATACTGAGAATGTTGAACAGTTAGAAGAAACTGAGAAATTACAAGACGCAAGTAAACCTGATAATGTTTCAAAAGAAAAGGTGATTGAAAGTTTGGAACGTTTCTTGATAGAATCGTCTTTGATTGAATTTGAAACAAGACTTCAATTAATTTACCTTTTTTATCAACATATTAACCATCTCCAAGAAACAAAAAAACAGAAAGAATTATTAGCTATTTTCTGGAATATTTATTTATATTATAGCCAATTTCTTAATGATGTTCAAAATAAGATAAAAGTTTTAAAAGAACCTATAGCTAAGAAATTGAAAGATACCATCAAGATTACAAGATGGAATGATATAAGTTATTGGTCTGTGAAAAACACTGCTGAAAAAATACGTAGAACATTGCACAAATTTGTCAGAGAGTTCCAAAAAGGTTTACGACTAAATGTTGCATCCTATTTAACCTTGAAGACGAAAGCAGAGACAGAGGAAACAGGTTCCAGAAGAGAACTCCAACCTTCTGATTTCTTAATCAATTTGGAGTCAAGAAAACTAAAAAAGATTGGGAAACTCACTTACAAAACTCGTCAATTCTGTGAAAATATCATTGAAAGAAACAATTATTCTCAAATTCGAAAGGATATTGAAACTTTCATAGGAGAGAGTCTCGAAGAAAGCAAAAGACTGAGAAATTTGGAAATTGATAAAACATTGACAAAAGGCAAGCAACAAGCTCAGTTAAAAAGCATGCTTCAACAAAAGAAGTTGGCACTGACAAATTATTTCAAAGCATTAAATCGACTTGGAATTTCATATAGAATTGGTATTTTGACTTGGAAAAATAGAAAAAATGAAATTACAAACTTTACATCCATGCCTCTAGATCTGCAAGAAATACAGTGCTTTGAATTCATAAACAAAAGTGTAAATGTAGATAAAGGATTACTTGAACAATGGTCTGATTGTAACAAGTATTATTATGAATCTTTAATTAAATTGAATTTCCTTGATGGTATATTAAGTTCTGGAAAAAGTAATCTAGATATTCAAAATGCTGAACGTTGTCGCGGCCTTTCAGTTCACCTTGTATTGTTAGCTCATCGCCAAAAAGAAACGATTGCAAATTTCTTCAAACGATTTCTCCCATTTAGAATCCAAGTGTCAAATCTTTCACTAATGGTAGAAGACATGGTAGAAAAGACTTCAAATGAAGATGACATGCAAGAAAATATTTCCAAAATCGTAGAATTTGAAAAACTTGATATTCCCGTACAGAGGAACTTACAGATCATCATAAACAATTTCCAGGAATTATTAGAAGTATTACAAATGTCTATGAAACAAATTGTAATTTTCTTGGAGAGTTGTCCAATGGAATCTCTCGCAGAGGAATACCTTCTTGATCTAAATGAAACTGCGGTTCCTGTTTTAAAAGAGGCTAATATTTCGAAAACTTCAATTGCGTCTATGAAACATAGCTTAAATTTAATAAAAAATATGGCAAATAAATTAAATTCATGGATCACAACTTCAAGAAAAATTGTAAAATCAAATCAAGTCTTCTTGTTTCATCAAAAGCATGTTGACTTTCTGCAAACAAGTTACGAAGAGATCAATGAAATCAAAAGAAAATTAATTGATCTTAGGTGTACTTTTACGCTAGATCATCCACTCAGTGAAAATTTAGATTTCGTAGTTCAAAAGATTGAAAAAAGTATTGAATTATTCAAATCAACATTTACTTCAGCTATAAAACAATCTTTTGAATCTAAAAATTTAGAAGAATATGGAGCTAAATTGGATAAATTGATTACACAAATTCTGCTTGTCATTCAAAAGAAACTTCAAGATAGTCAGAAGTCTATTGAAGAAACAACTGATCCTGAGAAAGAATCTACAGATGATTTTGACGAGGATCTAATGACAAAAAGATTAATAGAACCATTAAAGAAGATTGTTCCAGATTTACGGTTGAACACTGTATCACAAATACTTGGAGAATTATTACAAATTATTTGTGAATGTGATGTCAATTCTGCAAATAAATGCATAAGGTAAGTTTTATCATCACGCTTGTGGACCTTCCATATTTTTATAAGGTAAAAGTAAATAATAAAATAATTTTAAAATAGAGGATCTTTATTTTATTATCTCAATGTAGAATTTTATGCAATTTTTAACATCTAAAACTAGTTTAATGATATGTATTATTTTTCTAGATCACTTTTGCAACATCTACCTCTTCTAGAACAATATACTTTGTTTCTTCACTATTATCTTCACGAACAAGTTGCATCCTTCCGCCTAACTTGCAAATTCCTCTATCTTCAATTAAACGTCTTTCTGGATTTAGCAACAAATGGATTTTGTCAACCAGAAAACATGGATGCACCTGAAGATAATCAGGAAGATGGTGGTACAGCCGAGGGAGGAATGGGTTTGGCTGAAGGCGAAGGTCAAAAAGATGTTTCAGATAGGATTGAAACGGAGGATCAGTTGGAAGAAACTAGAGGCACAAACGAAGAAGAGAAGGACAATGAAAAAAAGGATACAAAGGAAGAAGAAAAAGGTATAGAGATGTCAGAAAATTTCGAAGGCCACATGCAAGATCTTGAACAACGTGAAGAAGAAGATAATAATAAAGAAGACGATGATCTCGACAAAGAAATGGGTGAAACTGATGAAACTGCAGAAAAACTCGATGAAGAAATTTGGAAAGATGAAGAGGAGGAAGAAGAAGACAATGAAAATGAAGATAAAGAAAATGAGAAAGAAGAGAGAGGAACTGGTGAAAAGACTGGACAAGAAGAATTAAGCGCAAAAGACACTGATGAAAACAAGAATGAAGATGGAAATGCAGGAAAAGAACCTGATGGTGAAAGGAAAGAAGAACAAAAGAAAGAGATTAACGAATTTGAAGAGCCTGAAGTAAACGAGGATCACGTTGATCCTTATCATGGAAAAAATCAACCAGAAATAGAACCAGAACCTTTCGAACTTCCAGAAGATATTAATTTAGATGAAGAAATGAAAGAGGATAATCCTGAGGGCGAAGAAGAAAATCCTTTTGATATTGATCAGATGAAGGAATCTAAAATTCCAGAAGAGAAAGTAGATGAAGAATCTGAAAATAGAAACGGTTCCGAAGAGGACAATCAGCAGGATTCTAGTGATGGAGAAAATGAAGAAGAAGAAGAAGATCCAAATGCAGATGCTAATAAAAAGAGGGATGAGAATGTTATAAATCCTGAAGAGGATAAAGAAAATGATACAGAAGAACAGAACATAGAGGAAAATCAAACAGAGGAAAATAAGGCACCACCTAGTTTTGACACGGGAAGCAAAGAAGTTGATGCTTCGCAAGAAATTGAATCAAGGAAAGATGGCTCTAGAGACGCGGTACAAAGTCAGTCAAATGATGAACAAATGGAAATAGATCCTACAGAAAATAGTACAGATGATAAAAAAGATAAAGGTAATCTTGCTATATGTTCTAAAGCTTTAAAGTAATTATTATAAGTAATTATTTTTAATTTACATAAAATATTTGTAAAAACTTTAAAAGATTTAAAGTTTGCAACTGTTCAAATCTTACACACGATATATTCTTAAATTATGTTTTTCTCTTTTGAAGGAACCGGTCAATCACAAACAGAAGAACGTGAAGGACATTCCGGATCTAAGCAAGAACAGAATGTTCCTACCTCTGGCGAAGAGAAATCTTCTAAACCTGTTCCAAAACGAAAAAGACCAGGTGAAAGCGATGAGAATCGTAGTTTGCTTGATAATGATACCCATTCTTCAGTGAAGAAATTAAAAACCACTACAATGCAGCAAGATCTAGATAGCCAAGAAGAAAAAGAGAAAAATGAAGGTGGCGGTGAGAGTGAAACTTATGAGCATATTAAGAATACAGAGAAATTTGATGATTACGTTTTTGATGCTGCAACTGAAGAACAAATTAAAAAACAAGCGTCGAATTTAGAAGAAGGTAAATTTCTTCCCAAGCTTATCTATTTTTGCAAAAATTCCATTATTTACTTGCTGTTTAACATTTCCCTAATTTTCAGAAAATAATTTTATTTTACTATAAAAAATCAAAAATTGATATTACTTAATGTAACAATAAGTTAAAGATAATATTCTGTATATAGTCTAAACTAATTATCTAATTACATTTAGATGAAAAGGATCAGATGGAAGATAAATTGGAAGACAATGACATTGAGATGCATAGAGATCCGGAATCGAAATGTCAAGAAGAAGATATAAAGAAAGAACAGCCTCAGAAAGTATCAGAAAGGAAAAAAGACAAATTAACAAATGTCAAGGGTGAAAAATCAGATGATGTGGAACAAATTGAAATAGGAGGTGAAGTTGAAGGTGAAACAGTGGCAACAAGTCGTGTTTTACGAGGAAACGAATCCACTATTCACACAAAATTGCCCGAATCGGAATCCTATGATCTTTCCACGGATGATATTGTACAAAGAAGGACTGAAATCGAAAATATGTTAGGTCAGTGGTCTCAAGGGCCATCTTCGATAGAAGCAGCGAATGCTTGGAGTTCAATAAGTGCCCTAACAGAATCAGCTGCTAGGGAATTATCAGAAAAATTGCGATTGGTACTAGAACCCACACTAACCTCCCGGTTAAAAGGCGACTACAGAACTGGCAAGCGCATAAACATGAGAAAAGTAATTCCCTATATCGCCAGCGAATTTCGAAAAGACAAAATTTGGTTGAGACGTACAAAACCATCAAAAAGAGATTATCAGATAGTGTTAGCTATTGATGATTCTAGTAGTATGGCTGATAATCATTCAAAGGAATTAGCGTTTGAATCCCTTTCGTTGATTGGCAAAGCTATGACATATTTGGAGGTTGGCCAACTTGCTGTTATCAATTTCGGGGAACGAGTGAATATCCTTCATCCCTTCGGGGAAAACTTTACAGAGGAAAGTGGTGCTAGGTAAGTGTAATAGGAAATTAAATAAATGTATTATTATTTAAAGTTAAACATCCTTGTAGGTTAATTCAAGAAATGAAATTTGAGCAGAAGAAAACAATGATTGGCGAACTGCTTGATTTCACAATGGACATGTTCACATCTCAGGACAGTTCTTCTGACAATGCGAAATTGGTAACCATTTTATCTGATGGTAGAGGCATATTTTCAGAAGGGACAGAAAAAGTGACCGCAGCTGTGAGGAAAGCTAAATTGTTGAATATTTTTCTTGTTTTCATAATAGTTGATAATCCTTTTAATAAGGTGAGCACTTAATAAAATTTATAATTTAATAAAATGATATAATTTGAACTTTTTAATGAAAAATCTTTAAATTCTATTAGATATGTAACGAATAATTTATTAACTTTGAAGATACTAAATAAGCTTTTTCAAATATCTATATGTTGTTTTTATAGTTATATACTAATAGTCTTCAAAATTGCTTTCTTTATCACTTGTATTATTTTTTCTAGGATTCAATACTTGATATAAGAATGCCAATTTTCAAAGATGGCAAGTTATTGGGTATAAGTTCCTACATGGATAATTTTCCATTCCCATTTTATATTATTCTTAGAGATTTGGATACATTACCTGTTGTGTTAAGTGATGCATTAAGACAATGGTTTGAGATTGTAGGCAGAATTGATGTATAAAAGTAATTTGTGCAAATAATTTTATTTTTTATGTGTAATTTTAATATTTTAATATTTTATGTGTAATTAAACTTTGTACTTTTATCACACAATGATGTTGTAAATATAGTGATTTGTTTACTACGTTTTATTTTTAATCCCTCAAAACTCAACTTATATAAAGAAATTACTCATATTTAATGCTTAATAATTAGAAAAATATATATTGGTTTGCATTAATACACATCATATAAATTAGAAGAATACATAGTATTTTCAATTTTGTATTATATACCTTTTTACAATACAATTTTTAATTATATATCTTTGTATATATTAAACTTTCATAAAATTTTAACTGGAAATACAGTAACTTATAGTAACAGTAAATGAATTTATGTAAATTTGTACTAATCACTGATAAAATAATTAATAATATAAATACTAAACACATTTACGCGCGCAAACATATTTACATTTTTACTGCTCATGTGCAAAGCACGCAGTTTTTAAAAGCGGGAATTCAAATTTCATATAAAACAAGGGTATGAAAACTATAAGAGATAATTACAAAGATTTGTAATTAAGAAATGTATTTATAATTGTAAAAAATACTAGTATAATCAAGTAGTTCAATATATTTTTTTTAGTAAAAATGTAAATCTTTCAAAAGAATTTTAATGAATGTCTACATACACATTTGTAATAGTTTCATGAATTTAAAATATTTATGTAAATAATTAAAGATTTTTAAAAGTTTTATTCGTAATTTTAAATACGAATGTCTAATTACTTCGCCCTTTGTAATTTAAAAAATAACTTTAATTAGAACACCACGGTAAGATTTGAACTCTTGATTGGAAACTTGCTTTTAGCTACTGATCATGTTCATGCGCAATATGTGTTATATTTGCGTATAGTCTGTAATGGCAATATTTGCGCAATTGTATATCTTGTATCTATTAACTTATAATTTGTAGTTAATTTGACTGTTTGTAATACTTAGTTTATAAATAAATATGAATTCGCTAATAAGCTGCTGTAAATTACTAAATACAAAAACGAACAATGTATATATGTTTGGAGGTTATTTGAGCCGCGGAATGGCTCAAACCATCGACGATTATAAAATTAAGTGGACACGGCCAGTCAAAATTCCGAGTATAGATCCACGACAAAGCGGTGATTTGGGAATAAAAGTATCTGTAAAATCTACAGATATTAAACCCTATTACCAGAATTCGAAAGAGTTACAAGAGTAAGTAATAACTATACATTTGTATTGTTCTGTACAGAAGATAATTTGTTATCCCACAAAAATGAATAAAAACTACATTTATTAAAGTTCTTGTATCCTAAAAAATATATATTCTTTAGTTATACCTATCTTTTGTGTCTTATTCAAAATAAGAGTCCAACTAATATAGACAATTAATCATTATTCAATTATTAACGCAGTGCAGATGAAATTGTAAGGAAAATATTCAGTTTGGAGTTTCAACCAAAAAAAGAAGCTAAAAATCTAGAAAGAGAAAGAGTGATAGAACTTGTGAAAAGGCATGTTTGTGATCGAGGTTCCGCAGAAGTTAGAAGTAAGTATTCTTTTGTTTTATAAATTTCTGGAACATATTAATGTCAATTTAGATTTATATATAATTTACCACATACAATTTTATAAAAATTTCTAGATGTTTTCCAGTTATATATTTAAACAAAATAAATTGTTTCAGTTGCTGCAATGACTAGTGAAATACAATATCTTCAAAGATATATGGAAAAGCATCCAAAAAATGTAAAAACCAAAGTATTTCTAAAAGAATTAATTGATAAAAGAAAGAAGTTTCTTAAATATTTGCGAAAATGGGATTATAGACGGTTTGAATGGCTTCTTGAACGTTTGAATCTTATTTATGTAGCTCAACCACAGTATGATATCGTATACTTTTGTATATAATAAATTGTTTATTATATGAATTCTTTAGCTTTTAACTGATTATAGAGTTCCTGGCGCAGTGTCGAGAAAAAATGCACTAAGGCAACTGACCAAGAATTACTGTGATGGTATTATTCAGCAGAAATTAAATGCATTTAAAGCTGAATTAAGAGAACAGCAAAAGATATTTTTCGCTCAAAAGGCTACAAACTTAGAGTGTATTTTAGAAGAAGAAAAAAAGTATGGCCTAGAACCAACTGTAACTCAAGAGCAAATTGATGCTGCACGACAGAGAGTAGAAGAATTATCAAAAGAGATTGAATAAATAAATGTTTCCTACATTCCTTAATCATCTTTTTAATCTAATTTCTGACTTCTTTAAACTGATTTCTGGTAAATAATAAAAAATATAAAAATTTATAAGATTTCTGATATACAGACAATTTTTTTAAATTTGTAAAGCACATGGTATTTTTAAAAATAGAAAAAATACTTGAGAATTAAAAAACATCAAAATTTTTCTAAAATATTAATATTTTTACTCCATATTATCCTTGGTATTTTATAATACGAAGTTATTTACAGAATGCAAATGGAATTATCTAATTATCAAAAATAATTGAAGGAAGTTATTTAATTTAAAGTTTGACATTACGTGAATAATCGTAAAAAATCACCTTTTAGAAGAAGAAAGTCTATTTTCTATCCAAAAGGTATTATTTGACATATTGGTTCGGTAAATAATCAAAAATTTTTATTCTATGCAATTCGAATAACGAGTTATAAGTACAAACTTGAGTATTGATAGATATTTAAGAGTAAAGATAAACATATAAAATAATTTAAATTTATTATGAGATCGTAAATATTTTATTGCTATTGCATTGGTAGTTTAAGAACATCAGTTTCAACAGGTGATGACGTTCCCACGGTTGCATGTTGCGCATCCCTTGTATGAAGAGAGACCCAAACAATGTAAGTGAACGTTCTCGTACATACCGGGTGTTTGAAATAATTCAATCACATACATAATTAAAATATAAGAATCATAGTATGTATAATTCTGATTTATCATATTTGTACATAATAAAGAATAAATCATGCGAATTTCTAATTTCATTTTCCCTATTAATGTTGTTTAGATTTTCTTTCTTATTTACATAAAGATAGGAACAATATAGATAAAAATTCTCGTATATATAGGGTGATTAAAACAATTCAATTATTGTATATGTAATTAAATAAAAGGCAAAATTTGTTTGAAAATATTGTTTCAATTATTGAAAATTATACCAAATACTTTTGTATCGAAAAGAATCGTTTAACATTGTTAACACCTTGTATAAGTCGTATATAAAGATGAGCTGGATGCTGATGTTCTATTCTTTGAAGGACCGCCGTGAAAGTTTTAGTAGACCTTAAAATTTCGTTTAAGTTCTATTCATAAGTGCATACACATGTACAAATATTTGCAAATATTTGAGAAGACTCTATGTGTATGTAATTAATTATCAAGAATATTTTTTTCTTCGAAAAAAGAAAAATGTGATTTATTGATAATCTTTAATGGGAAATCAGGAAGAAATCTAAGAAGTATATCTCTGGTGCAAATTTCATTACACAACGCTGATTTTTATAGTTCTCTAAACATGCAGTCGCAGTTTCCAAAAAGTGTTACGGACAAGGTAAAATGAAGATTACTATTTATACAATTAATTTAAAAAAAATAATAGATATTAAGTACTAAATTATTTCGATAAAACTTTTATATATCATATTTTGAATAATTTATGTTAATCGTTTTAAATTTGAGAAGAGACGCGCAGAAAACATTTTAAAGGAATATGCATAAATATTTTTATAACAAGATATAAAAGTTGGTTTATCAAATTTAAAAAAAAGAAAGAAGTTACAATAACGATTATAATAGAGCATAAAAAAGAATTTTTGACGCACTTATGTAATCTTAATGCATTCCTCTATCTTAAAAAGTCTCGATTCCATAAATCTTTATAAATGTATCGGTCACTTTTTATTTCGTGGCCCCGCGGTTGCTAGTTGAAAGTGCGGTTGCTTAATGTAGCGGTTCACAATTGACAAGAAACGTATATAAATATCAATTCCCACGTTCGACTCGACTTCTTTCGACCTATAATATGCGTTCTTGTAGTTAAAGGAACATTTACATTGCTTTTTTGATTTATTAGTCATCTGGTATGTCAATCGTTTCGAAGGCTTAGGATTTAGGTTGTTTTTTATTTCAAAACGTTGCTCGAGAACCACTGAATGTGAATAGCGGCACTCCTTAAGACTGCAGTAGACATTGTGCAATGAGAATCTAATGTGCGCATGCGCGGTAGATAGTTCGATTCTCGGGTGTCTTCGCTGCAACTTCGCGCATATTTATACTTCCAAGATATTAAACATTTTTCTAAACTGTTCTAAACTCCTTAGCGCTCCCGCACATATTGCGTATGTATATTAGAATGAATCTTATTTTTCGACTAGCGAATTTTTTTTCTCTGTGTATCTGTGTAAAATTTGAGAATAATCAGACAACGAAGAAACGTGCCATATCGAATTTGAAAATCTGTGTATTTTTATAATTCGTTTTACATTATAATATCGTACTATTATACGAATATAAGAATAAAATATACGAATACTTAAAAAAGAATTTTTAAATGCAATCGTGAGAAAACTTTTTTTTCTTTGGCATTATATTTACTTCGTCGAACCTTCGTACTCCTTTCATCTAAGAAATTTTTTCATATATACGCAAATAACGAAGATATTTAGATGTTCCCATTTTTGCTGTTCAAATTTTCCTTTCCAATATGCTCCTTTCTCTTACAGATCGTGATTTTGTGTTGTTTTCTGAAGCTGATCATTGCTGGTGTTCTACAACAGTAAGATTTCATAATCCATCACAGTTTTATAAACTTTCATTACTACCGCTAGCAATTCATCAAGCTTTAGAATCATCTTATATAATGAAACGATTGTTTGATATTTAGAAGATTTCCTTGCGCGCCAATCGATGCAATCTCCGCGAGTGGGGCAGCAGTGCCAGTGGCGTGCGCCCTTAAATCAATCGAAGGCAAAGTAGAACCAATACTTCCGACTTATGTGAAAGTTTCTACTCCGATCTCATACAGACCATTGCCGAAGACGTCATCGTTGGTATACGTTGCGCCACCGATTTTTAAAACGGCGTCTGCCGTCGTCGCGACCGATACAAAAAATGAAAGAGAAGCAGAATTCACGGTAATTTGTAAAGGACACTTTTAGCAACGTTATTTATAATAGATTCGTTTGAATTATGATAAAAACGATAATTATACAGATAAGGACACGCATCACCGATTCCAATGAGCTTGAAATATGTTGTCAAGATCAACACTGAGTTTAACACTGGAATTTACGATACACTTACAAAATCATATGGAATAAAAATTAAGTCGTGCTAACGTTGGACTATGTAAAAATTTGGCCAACTATATGCCAGAGTGAAGTATAACGGAAACTAAATTTAATTGAAGATTTCCATGAATATTTTGGAAAAGAAGGCCAAGCGGTGGTAACATGTATAGGCAAAAGTTATTCTGAATGTTGTCCTCTATAATGTAACATATTTGACGATCATTGGACTCAGTAAAGTGTGCCTTTTTCTGTATAACTGCCATAGAAACTTATGATATTATAAAATAAGAAACCTTTTTATTTCCGGATAAGATGTTTTAGTGCTATGTAGGAAGTATAATCTTATTTACGCAAGAAGTATAATTCTATTTATTCACATAGAATCTCATTTTTCTGCAGGCTCATCCAAGATACTCGTTTAATTATGGTGTCCTGGATGGATATACTGGCGATTCTAAGTCAGCGTGGGAAGAGAGGGACGGTGACACGGTAAAGGGTGAATATTCTGTGGTCGAAGCGGATGGTTCAATTCGAACAGTCACTTACACGGCTGATGACCATAATGGCTTCAATGCAGTCGTAACCAGAAACGAACCCCCGAAGAACGTGAAAAAGGATAGTAATTTGAAAGCATTTCTACCGGTAACTGTTATTTCCAATCCTCATTAAAGATAAATTGAGTGTTCGGCGAATAAAAATTTGTATCTAGTTTTTATCCCGCTGCGTTCTTCCGATCATTTTTGATCCAATTACATTTTTCTAACGAAAAACAATACCTCAGAATACTTGAGAAAAATTCATGTTGAAAATTATTGTTTTTTTTTTTGTTCAATACAAAGACATTTAAAAAAGAACCCGAAAGTAACGGATAAAATGATAAAAATTTTCTAATGAGTAATGTATATACATTTTATCTAAATCGTAATAAAACGATATTTTATACTTGATTTAATAAGGATAATATTTCGAAACGTTCATTGCCTTTGTTTAATTGTACTTAATTACGATGGAATATTCTTAATATTTGCAAATATTTCGAAAGAAGAAAAATATAATAAATGGTAATGAAAATGGACGTGTCAAGACATAAAAAGTAAAAATATAGAAAAATACTTCGTTGTATGAGATTTTATAAATAAATAATTAATTAATTAATAAACGAACATAGAAATTTGTAATTTTACAAATAAGAATATAAGCGTTGATTAATTAAAATTATTAAAAAAAATGTGTCGAAAAAAATAAAATGAAAATCTACGCTACAGGTCTATGATTCAATTAGGTACTTTCAAATCCTTTATTAATAATGCTTTATTTAAATACAGTAGTTACAAAAAATATTTTTCAATTTTTTTATACTTTTTGTTAAAATTTTAATTTTACAAGTGTGAATAATCATATTTTGCAGAGGATAGATAAACATATATTACGTAAAATATCATTAAAAATAAAATTGACTTAGAAAAATGAACAAACAGTTTGAACCTTTAAATTAACACGACGCGACTACAAATAATACTTTGATCATCCAACTTCATTTCTTTGCGCAATTATCAGTTTTATTTTCACTACAGCTACAAATATTATGCTATTTTTTTATATACGTATTAAAATCATTCGAGGAACCTTATATATTATAAAAGTAACAAAATGTACCAACTATTTCTAATACAAATCTTTTATAAAACATAAACTATCGGATCGTTAAAATTAGGGCAGAAAATATGAATTATTAGGATCTCTTATAACGCTTAAATAGTGGAGATGACAAAATCTGATTGAGCTTAACTAATGGTAACAGATTTGATATTTGTCGTGAAATAAGACGGAATTACAAGGAATAAAATCTCAAGTACGAACTAAAGATTTTACAATTCTACATTATCTTTTAACCCTAATACATACTGTTCAACTAACCGAATAAGATGACGATTGATATCATTTCATCTCTAAACCTGAAATTTATCTTTGTACAATACTATATACGTTGGCTTACAATCATAGTCTTTATGGAAACAGAAATAGAAATCCTATCCGGATGGTAAAACGACATCCTTCGTTACCCAAACTGTTATCCACTTACTAATCCTAAGGCTCTTATTTGTTATCGATAAACCTGTAACGTTCACTCGTCTATAAAAAGTCAGTATTCCGTGGTGCATTTATTGTATAAAACAGTGAGATCTGTTACGTCAACAGAATCGAATGAGAATAAAAGGAAGAAATGTTCCATTGATAGTCCTCACGTGGACTATCTAAAGATTACACCCGCTCGAGGTTATTCTACCTATTTCTGGACCTCTTGTTGCTATTTTTTTTCACGTTGTTCCCAGACTTATTTTTCGAAGGCTCTTTTCCAGTGTTCTCCTTCAAGGAGACATGCTCCAAGCTGCCATTGCTCGCGTGCCCGTTCGCAAATTGTCTAGCAATCTCGGTTGAAGAGGCGATAGATCCATTCTGGCTATACTGGCCAGTTACAGAGTGGTTTTTCCCGGATGACTCCTTATTACCATTGTTGCTGCCGCTATTGGCGGCCGTTCCATGAGAATTTACGAGGCTGCAATTGTCCTCGCTACCGCTGTTGCCGATCTGCGACTCCGATTCACTGTACCGGTCAACTGGAATCAAGTTTACAATGGGAAAACCGCGATCCCCGATTGGCACGTGGCACGATCGACCGAACTGAAGAATTAATTAGCCGATTACTCGATCGACAGTTGTGCATGGTTTATCCAGATGCAGTGATTGACCGATTATTCGTCAAACAATTAATCAGTCAAGGATTGTTTAACCGCGAGTGACGTTTAATGAAAATATACCTTCGCTTGATCGATTAAACTATTAGAAAGATCGATAAATTTCGAAGGCTACGCGTGAGAGACAGAGTATTGGTACATTTGGAAGACACATATGTGGTAGTAGTAGTAGTAGTAGTAGTTAGATTCAAGTAGTTAGTGATTCGTAATTTATAATATCTGAGTCACATCGAAGATATAGGATTTCTAATTTACATGTTACTATTATTTCTCTGACTATTTTTGAAATAAATCTTTATTTCATGTTTTCTATTTAAAGAATCGTTCTGCACTATAATTTCATACTTATACTACCATTGATACTTATAGTGCCAATACTCTTCGTTCATATAACGTTCATATGTATCATACAAGTCATAGGATTGAATCGCAATTAACATTCACTAGAGTTATAGCACTAACAAGGAAATAGTAAAATACCAATAAAACTAGAAACTAACAATAGGACGATAAGTTAAAATTAAAGTGTAAAATTGTTTAATCGATCAAAACATACATTTTTGAATTCTCTAGCATTCTGTAACTTTAAAAAATTGACTACCTAGAAGCAAATATAGCAAGTATGTAATATGAAAGTATACCATGTAAGAACGATGTTCTCATAAAAGTGAAAGAAACAACACGCTTTAAATGTAAATAATTGTTACTTTACCATATTTTGATCGATTTCATAAGCATTACTATGAATAATTACTTTTAAAAATTATCTTGTATATTGAGAGTATAAAAGAAATGTTTCTGTTATACCCACATTAATACAGAAAACACGGATTTATTTAAAGCTTAGATATAGAGAAAAGATAAATGTAGAAAATAAAGATAATAATACTCAAGCTAACGTTCTTCTACACTTTTGACACGTACGAGAAAAGCACATTACAAGTTTACTACTGACATACACGGAGAACAAGACAATGGTAGCAGATAGAATTGTTAAATCGAGGAATAATTTTTTATAAAACTTCGAAACAGGTAAGAGAAATAGACATTAAATTTATTTATAATTAGATACAGAAAAAAGATGAATATAGATGAAAACAGACAGAGAAAAATCAATACGTAAAGTACGTATGATAAAAAGTTACTTTCAAAAAGTTCCAAAATGAATTATTATCAAAATAGATCGAGAAAATAAACTAAAATTTATTTATAACTTAAATACATGAGAAAAAAAATTACTCTATAATTTAAAAATTATTCTTTGAATTTTCTTTCTTCGTTAGTGCAACAAACTGCACTTTGCAACAATTCATATTTATTACGCTTTTTCTCTTTTTTTTTTTTTTTGGAAGACAGTCTGATCGATACATTGAAAAGAAAAAGAAATACAAACAAGGACAAACAACTTAAAAACTAAAAAGAATTATTACCAAGGAGAGGATAAAAAGAAAAGTTGGAAGGGGGGATAGGATGAAAAATAAGTTGTACTCTTTTTTTTTTCTTTAAAGAATTAACTATCTCAGGAATATCCATTGAGGTCCTTACTTTTTTCCTGGGTGTTTTCAACGAGTCCACTGACTGCCTGTAAAAATGTAATACTTTTGTTTTATCAACAGTACATTCGATATAAATATTTAAAAATGTCCATGCGACTAGTTTCTCTTTATAGCTCACATTTTTATAACAATGAAATTAAACGTAATAGTTTTTGTGTATAAATGTATACTTTTATTAACACGTTCACGCCAGCGTGACCCATCCGCGGGTCACACGTATCTGTCCCGGGGGACGGCGATGGGCCACACATGTATCTCACAAAATAGGTTTATATTATTTTATCTCAACGTTATAAGTAGACATACAATAGTAAAAACATAACAATTCAATATTATAAACTTAACATAATTATTTTCTTTTTTCATGTAATTTTTTAAAACATTGTAGACAGAGTGCCGGCTGGCCCTTACAGCGATCAGAATATGTTGTTACTTTTTTGGTTCTTTTCGCGGCATACTCTCTACCTTTTATTTTAGAAATACGTTTATAACATTCTTTACACCGCCGTCTCGTTTCGTTCGCGGGGCTTTGGTACGACTGCAGAAAATGTGAATGTCTTTGGGCAGTGCTACATTTTCACTTGGCATTTCTTCTCTGTGGGGATTCACTATATTTAAAAGGTGACGAATAATTTCTTCGCGAAATTTTAAAATGTTCATACTTTTAGTACCCCATTTTCTATGTACATACCACGCATTTACGAGGCAAGTCCCGCATATTAATTCTATTACAATCTTTTTATACCATTTTATGGTTCTGCACAAACTACTATAATAGGATAGCATCTGATCGGATAGATCAACCCCCTTTTTAGCATCATTATAAAAAAAGACAATGTCTGGCTTTAATTTACTATTTTTCCCCTGAACAATAACACACCCGTGATTTTTGGAAGTAGCTAGCATACGTACTGGCCTTTTGTCAGTCCATTTTAAAAATTTAACGTAACCTAACACTATTTTCGTCGTGCATGTTTTTTACGCGCGTCGTTGTTCTCCGACGAACATGCATGATTATTCTTTTTTCCTGTACGGAATTGAACAATTTTTTGATTCGCGCTATGAACGTTTCTTATAGAAAAATGTTCACAGAATTGCGTGCGATGGACAAAATTCGCGTCAGACCTCTACTTTTTGAGAAAAATCGAAAAGAGTACAAAATTAGGGTCAAAGCTGGTCCCGTCAGCTTTGCTTAAAATTTATAGATATATGTAAGTTGATATTGCCAAACTATTGTATATCAATGTATTAGTTGAAGTCCACGGAACTAATTGAACCCAACAGGATTCGTATAGCTTTTGTAATTTTGCTATAAATTGAGGTCACAATTGAAAAATTGCGGTCGCGTCGAACAGTCTAATGTGACCCACCGCCGTCCCACGAAGCAGACAGTGAATTCGGGCGTCGCCCCACGGAGAAAACCATGAATATCGGCGCCGGCGTGAACGTGTTAAGATACTATAGCTTTTAACCAATTTTCTCTTATTAATAATTTGAACAATACATTTCTGTCTATTTTGACAAAGTACAACACTATATAAAATAAAATATTAATTACTAACAGCCATAGAGGTAATAGAAGATTTTGAGAATAATCTTTCAGCTTCTTTGAATTTCCTATTTCGTTTATCTGCTTTACTGTTAGTATTTTTATTACTGGCTAAATATCTGTCCCAGCCACGTATTATATTACCATACAATTGCGTATCTTCCAAATAACTACCTTCAAATGCATAGATTTGGCGTTCTAAATTGGCAAGAGTGTCCTGTAAAATTTTAATATCTTATGAAAGACACAAAACAAATTAATATTAATATTTAATTTAAAAAGTGTAATATTAATGCTCCAAAAAAGATAGTAGTTACGCTAATATAAATTTTATTTAAATTTTGCTTCTCTTTCGTGTTAAGATAACAATTTACACAATAATCGCAATAACTACATTATTTTATTTTCATTTAAATCATGTTCAATATATATCTGTAACATAGGTAAGAATCAGAAACTTAAAACATTAATTTACTATTTAGACAGATTTTTCCCTAATATATTATACAATGTTAAGAAGGAGATCGATATGTTATTACAAATATCATTTAAAACATTAAACAAAAACATTAGCATTATTCATATTTTAATATAACACAGTGTGAACTATTTTATGTAGCATTAAAAGATATATTTAATGGTAGAAGTATCAGCAATATGCAAGTTCATTAAATAATACAGAAGAGTGTTATACTACACAAGCAAAAGAGATTCTCTTTAATACTAAACAAAAGATGAAATAAAATAAAAAAGAATTATTATTCTATTTTTTAATAGATCAGATAAATAAACAAAAAAGAAAGTTAACTATTGAGGTTAGGTACATTTTAAAAACTGAATTAGAAATTCATAAGCAATTAATATTCTACATTAGTGATAGTTTAGGAATATAAGTAGACCAGGAATTAAAAGCATTAACTATTAACACGAAAAAATCAGAGGTCGACATAACCTCACAATATCTAAAAGACAATACAAACAATTTATTGCAGAAGTTTAAGCTGGTAATTGGTTGTATAAAAAATTGTTCTATCTCGCGACAATAACAATAATCTCAATTATACCAAATACATAATTGATAAGAAAATAGAAATACATTACAGGAGGCACAATTTGACAATTGCTTCAGTACTCACAGCTATTTCTGCTTTCCTTTTCACTAATTCAGCGAGTTCTGCTCGCAAATCAACGGAGGATTTCGTCGACATTATGTATTTAAATATATTGATAAAACAATAACAACAGATCCAACTTTCTTTGCGCAAATGACGTCTTTACATTCAACTGATTCAACAAATACCAACTCTAAACGAAAACTTCCTTCATCGAGTTGAAATTATCGTTAATGGTTATCTAGTTTTATTTTCATCTTCATCTCTTCCTTCTTCATGACATTAAACTTTTTAGAACATTTAATTTATCTTGTATAATTCTATTTTTTCATTATATTCTTATTTGTATTATATACATATATATAATATTTACTGTTACTTGATATTACCTTTGATTTTGAGTTTTTTTTTCAAGGAGAAAGTACGTGGATTGGTGCCCATGGAGCGCTAGATCGCACTGCTCGTAGAAGTGCGCGAAGATTCAAAAAGCTGAATCGAATTGAATTCTGGGGCCAGCTACATTACAATATTTTACAATATTTTTTTTCGTTAAATCTTTCGTTTCCCGCACAGAATATACATTTATTTTAATAAAATTAATTTACCTTCTTCTTTTTATAGGACCAGTTACGAAAGTAACTTAATCTAATCTACGATTCAGAATTTAAAAAAGGAACTTAAAATATTGAATTAGATTAATATCTGAAATTCAACTTATACTTTACAAAACTTCTAAAAATCTAAACAAGATTGCAGAAGATAATTCAGGAAATATTAAGTCGCAGCCCAACTGGCAACATTTTGTATCGAAGACAACTATTTAAATTCAAGAAAAACTTATTGTTAAAAGATTAAGCTATAGACTTTGTTTTATTTAATAAATGTAAAGCACCAGTGCACTACGAGCACGCATACATTTTTCGTTGTCACCTTCGCATGAGAAGAGTTGTTATAATTTTATCGGTCGGACAACGAAATCAAATTATTATAAAACTAGGACGGCTGCTCCCATTTGCCGCTTATAACGCCCCCTTCCCCTTACTAAGAACAACTTCCATTTCTTGGACAGGTTTTTGATACGGCCAACCATCAAAACTTGAAAAAGGTTAAGCAAAATGAAATTACGAGACTCAACTTCTGTGACGTTTTAGTTTATACATTTAATACGAAATAAATAGTCGAATAACGAGCACTTTTTCAATAAACACGGATAAATTTAGAAAAAGAATTACAGATATCATATAGAAGTATACGCATCTGTGAAGTTCGTTCCCAGTTAGATGCGTTACAAAACAACATTGCCTAAAAGCATGACATGAAAAGTTGCAAATTTTGACTAATTTTGTTATATATATATATATGTATAGAGTAGATTATACAATTTATGTATTATACAGAAAACTATGAACTCATTGTAAAACCGTACAATTATCGTAAATTTCGAAATTGAATTAAATAAAACTTAACCTTATTTTGCAAATGAACAAAGCGTTTAATCGTTTAAAATCCTTCTATTCATGATCCTTAAATCTTTTCCAATTCTCACTGATCTAAGAAACAAGTTTATGAAGAATGACGAAAAGCTTTGAGAAAATCTGCAAGTATTAAAATAAGTATTAATGTAAGTATATGGTAACTATATAATAAGTGTTAAGAAGAATAAAATAGCATAAGAGGTATACGAAACTTTTTGGAATTTTTGAAAATGACGTCATTATCCAAGAGCGAGAAATTGAGATTTCGAAAAAATTTCGTCAACAAAAATGGGGTCATTTTTAGGAACGTTCGAAAATTTTTTCGCGGCTTCGATTTTTAGAGTTTTTTTCGTAAACTTTTGTGGGATTGGGCAGCGAAAAGGTAAATAACAAGACTGTAACATGCTGTTAAACTATTCTAATTTATTGAGACTCTTTTTAAATACGTTTGATATAATTATTTTATAATAAATAATCAAATTTTGTATTGCGTTATATAATTATTTCTAAGAAGATCGATGCTGCTGGTTATTTGTGGTACCTTAATTGTTGTGGCTTTTCGGTAATCAATATGAAAAAGAGAAATTTATTTTCGATATTTAATTCAAGTTTTAAACAACTTTATACTTTTTCAAGAAGAGTATCATCGATACTAATGAAATAAAAAATTTAAAGAAGATTAAAAAGTATGGTAACAGGAAAACTCTACTTACAAAAGTCTTCTTAATTAATAACCCAAGTAGATAAACATTGTCCTTGCTTGGCTTATTTGTTAAAGGCATTACGTAAATTTTAATAGATATAATCTCGTAAAGGTGAGTACAAACTTTAATATATACAGTGTATAGAGTATCATGTATATGGAATATTAACTGAGTTTTAAACTTGCACTAATGTGAACCATAAAACGTACACTGCAAGTAACCACACAATCCAGTTCCCAGAACAGCCATGAAAGAAAATTGTAATTGCAATCTACCACGAATTATACGTGTAACAACGCCCAATCGTGGAATATCAATATTCCACAATACCTGGAATAGGAACAAGATTTGAAGCTATAGTACGTCCGTAACGAATTCAAAATCTATCTGCTAGCTATTGCAAGTAACCTAAAACTAACAAATTTGTTCCTCTCATATTCATAAAATAAAGGGAAACTTTGTAACAATTCAGTAATTATTGTTTCATAACAACGTTGTATGACCAATTCGTTGCAACAGTTATCTCTATCAATCTCGATAAACGCTGGCACGGCGTTTACACCGAATCAGAATATTTCTAACATGGAATTTCTACGAACGAAACTCAATAAACGTCCGGACCTGTTGCTCGTCTCGTAACAACGATGTTGCACGATTCAGCACAATAAAATAAGAAGAATTCGTATAAACATAGGACGTTGTTTTCGAGTTACAGCTTATTTCTATATATTTACTTGCTACATACCTTCAGAAAAATTGACCTCGGAATGATCAGGTCCAGCTTCGATAGAATCTCGAATGCATCGCGTTGTAGATCGTCGAACTTGTTCGAACAACTTACAGACTTGTGGGCAACTTTGTTCGCCACTTGTTGAGGAACAGAACGAGAGACACTGTGACCTTATGTTTCATCGACGCCAATTATTGGTATCCCAATATAAATCGGAATAATTTCAACTCATTATATAACTTTCACTCTTTTCTCTACGATAACCTACAAGTTGTCTTTTAGACATCGCTGACTACTGAAAACTAGACGCCAACATCGTTGAACTATTTCAATTACGAAACGAGAAATTTCGCTGTCCTCGAGTTTTTCCAGTGGCGCGAGTTTTTCCTTCATCCAGGGTCGTGGAAGAAAAAAAGCAACTGGAGAGCAAGAGAGTATGAATGTGTCGTTTCTCCCCTCTCACGAGTGATACATATACGACGTGTTGCCGATGATATATGGAAGAACACGTGTCACCAGGTACTCAGTACACCCACGCGAGTCTTTATCGTTAATTCGTTACATTTGCAAAAGATTTCTGAATGATAGTTTGGTGTTTCACTTGATTTTAATATCGTGTTGAATTCGAATAATACTATATATATATATACATATAATATATATAGTAGTAATAGAAGAGGAGCTTTTTGGACAAGAATGGATCAGAAAAATGAAGTCAAAGGATGCAATGGGAAAACTAATCGCGTGAGTTTTCGTTAGTTCTTGTTCTTCGAGTTATTCGTATTTGGATTTGGATAATTGCTGCTTATTTTGGATAATTGGGATTGTCTCTAATATTCGCGATTTGTGAATCGTTTTAAGGAAACGAATTAAGGAATAAACAATATCAGATACACGGTTTTGGTCCCAGTTTTTCCCCGCAACGCTTAACCAGCATATTCTATCTTCACTTAAAAATAGAAGGGAAGATGTGTTATATGAATATAGGATCCTGAATTTTGCTTTATCAAGAAGTTACATGAAAAAAGAAGGAAATGACAAGGGACTGCTTTCTTGCTCGATACCACATAGGAATAGATTAACATGTTATAATTCTATTTCAAAGTGTTGCTCCTTTTTTTTTATTCGTTAATTTTCTTTATCCTTTGTTCCATGTTTGTTTTGTGAATCCTTTGTTTTAACTCCTGACCAGTATAAATTGCCCGCAAGTAAAAATCCATTGACGCGATATCTGATGATCTCGGCGGGTCAAACAATTGATCCTGCTCGACTTATCGTTTAATTTGACGATACTTAACATTTCTTGCTTGGCATTTTGATTGACGCGATGATCGTTTAACGATTGTCGGAGCGATCGATCAAATCAACGGTCTCCATAAGTAAACAAGTCAAAGTTTGTGCGAGCATATCAAACGGATATGGAAATGTATTCTTATGCTGCGTCGATGAAACACCAGTTCGTTATCGTTACTTTTTGATAATGTGTTTAAGAGTCGATGTTTACGTGGCGTTTTTGTTTTCATTTTACTAGTAGTTTTAAATGGCAAAGCGTTTCGCCGAAAGAACGTTGAGACATCTGTTTAAATATGTATCACAGTTAAAGTAGTTTGCCATTTTTTCTATGTCTTTTAGTGCGATTGTTAAAGGTTTTGTTCGCTTATTACGCGTTGTTGTATTTGTATTTTCTTTTCGCAAGCAGCAATTTTTCATTGCCCTTAAGTCTTGCGCGATTCCGCTGTTTGTAGGATTTTGCAATTTAAACTCATCAACAAGCTATAATATTTTGTTATAAAACATATATTTATATATATGTAATATATATATTTATATATAATTATTTAATTATATATAATAATATATATTATACATAATATATATGATAATATAGTTATATTATAATAAATAATATAATTATATTATAACATAATTTATTAATTATACCATATATATTATAAACATATATAAAATATAATATTTAGTTTTATTAGATAATTCACTTTCCATAGTACATAAGTATAGTGTATAAACGTGATTAGTATGATGAATAAGATTACTGGTACTTAGATAACAATGTATTTTACGGTGCTCTGTCAAGGATACAGTCGTTGAAGCATTTAGGATAAACGTGAACTATATATAATTCGAATAATTGAAATCTAATCTTCTCTCATTAAATCATAAATTTAACAAACCTAATTTTCGTTGAAACATCTCAAATTAATTATGAGAAAAATTAATAACAAGAAATAGATCACAAAGCTATTCCCTTTCCTGGAGAAACAAAATAATTTGTACACCGAATATATTGTGTTTATGTCGTCACGTTCGCATTGGCATTAAATAAATAAAATTAAATAAAATGATATTTCTAGCAATTAAATCATTTACAGATATTCCGGACTTATTTGCCCTGTTTTCTATTGCTTGGTTGGCAGCAAGCTTTCGAAACTTTTTTCCACCGTACTTTACGAAAATATGCTAATTACATTATTGCGAAACTAGTCACCAATTATTTTTCATGCGTTCTCTTTTTCTTCTATTTGCGAAGAAAAATAACCCACGCGTGAATCGGTGATTTGTAAACTCGTTTGTAGCACCTTCGTATTTGAATCAATAGCCTAAGTTGCCTATTCTACTTTAAGCGATGTAGACATGATTAATATACGTAATTATACGTTGATGCGTATGATAATCTTTTAACGATAGCCTAATAACAATAATAATAATTATTATTATATGTATAATATAATAATATTTATTTAATAATTTAAAATTATTATTTTATATATTTTTATATAATAATAATTATTATTATTATATGTATGATATAATATAATTATCATAATATAAAAATATATAAAATAATAATAATAATACATATATAAGGTATAATATATATTATTATTATTATGTATATATATATTTATATTATTGTTATTATGTATATATAATATATATTGTTATTATTATTATATTATTATTAAATATATATATGTAAATATAGAATATAAGACGAGCGTGAGAAAAAATTCTGGCTTTATGTATAAAACTTCGTATATAACGAACCGCGAATGATATCTGAGCGAAACGATGACCTTTATTTAAATAAGAAATTGAATTCTTATTCATGGCCAAAATATTAGTCTTTTCATTCATGACTAAAATGTTAAAACATCTCTTTAATTTCTTATTTATCATTTAATAGGTAAATGAAATTCTAGCGAACCGTAACAGCGACGACGCTTTAAATCACATAACTAACGATGTCTAATTTCAAGTAACAGATAATTCATAGTATTTCAGTTTCAGAAAGTTTGCGTTACAGTCTTTTACAATGAAACTACTAATATCCGTTACGTAATTGGTAAACCTTGTGTTTGCTTGTACAAATGTACTTCTTATCTTACAGGTGGGCTCGTATTTCGTGAAGTAACTCGTCTTGTTTTTCCGGTATCTGTAATTGTAATAATACGACTACTTCCGAAATGTTGTCTCTCTTTTCAGTTACATTATACTTGTACGTGTATAATTTTTCCATTACGTAGACGAAGTTCGCAAAGAAAGCGTTACGTAATGGAAACATTATATTAAATTTCCAAATCAACAACGAAGAAAAAAAGCACAGGTTACCCACTCTTTATTTAGCGCGAGTCTTCTTAGGATTTTGCAAATGCTAATAAAAAGGACGAAAGCGTAATTTTATTAGGGCCGAAAACGTCTGAATGTTGAAGGGCCATTTAATCTCAAATAGTCGTTCTACTGTGAACAAATGTAAACAACAACAAGTGTCAGTAAACAAGTAAAGTGGACAAGTATCAGTAAAGCGTATTACGTAAAGTTCAGTTCCCTTTACGATTTCTCATTTCCGATATTCTTCAAGCTATTTCTCCGAGTACAGTCGCTGGCAAAAATATAGCACACGGAAGCGCGGCAGAGCGCACGCCAGCACGTGCCGGGAAAGAAACAAAACTTTTTGGGCAAACTGAACGCGTTAGCTCCGCTTCTTACACATAGACAAGCGTTTACGAAGCGTCATATCTGTGCGCACGCATACTTACATTCATTCAGAATTTCATCGAATTACATGCTTTGTGCTTCATTACCTTTGGCATTTTTGCCATTTTTCAATATAACATTCCTGACACAGTTTCACGTCGTATATTAGACTTCGGAAAAAATATAGTAATAAATAAGAAATAAGAAATAAATAAATAATAAATGAAGACGATTATCTGTTAAATGTGGAAACCTTGGCTCGGTGGCGCTCTCAATTTCGTTCTAACTACTGTCATACTGCCTTAAACTTGAATTACGTGTACGTTATATCCGCCTTAATGCGTAGCCAAAATTTGATGAGCTTCCTAAAACACTCATTTCCTCGGAGAAATATCTTAGGTAGAGCGAGAAATTCTCCGGTCCCCACCCGACCTAACTTTCCTTTTCACTTTCTCGTTTGACGGAACTCGCTGGACAAAAATGCTCCACAGCCGCGTAGTCGATGCAGAACTACACGCCTGAATAGATAGCAATCGATAGTGTTCTTTATCGAGTGAGAAAATCGAACATCCGTACGACGCCATTGGTTCTGTTTTAGATCTCGCTATTAAGTTGAATTTATTTCGTTCGCAGAGAAACAAATTGGTCAAATAGATCGTTACACAGTGGAGATTTAAAAATAGTGGAATCAATCGTCAAGTATTTTATAAGATCCTTAATGATCAAATATTTCGTATAATGGGGATATATACGAAGTCTTCGATGGAAAATCGAAATGCACAGAAGAATAATCGGGTATAATAATATACGTATTTTTAATAATCTATCCAGTCGTATGCAAAATAATCAACCGTCGAATTAATTATTTTCAGTAATATTTCGATGACCGTAAATCGGATAAAGTGTATTAATCCCCTAATTTACTTGAAAATTTCAAACAGCAAATAAAAGATACGTTGCCTTGAAACGTCCCGCGTTGAAATATTTGCAGGTTCTCGCGACGAATGTGGTCAAACAAATACACCACGTGTCAAGGGAGAGACGAGGGGAAGCCTGTGGAAAATTCAAAGAATTCCGTGGCTGTACGATTTGGTTGACAGGGCTATCCGGTGCTGGCAAGACGTCCATCTCGTTCGAGCTGGAAAATTACCTGGTTTCTCAAGTAAACTTTTTGTTTTATCCGGCCAAACCTCTAAAGTTACAAACCCGCGAATATTCAAATTCTCCAATTGTCATATCTCGAAACTTGCAAATTGCCAGACTCTCGACCGGACCATAATTTTTAAACGCTTCAGGATCATATAAATTTACTTTCACAGGGTCTGCCAGCCTACAGCCTGGACGGCGATAATCTTCGTCACGGATTAAACCGGAACCTGGGCTTCTCGAAAGAAGATCGCGAAGAGAACGTGCGAAGAGCGGCTGAAGTAGCAAAATTGTTCTCTGATTGCGGTGTGATCACCATTTGCAGCTTCGTTTCGCCCTTCGAGGCGGACAGAAGGCTGGCGAGGAAAATACACGAAGATTTTAACTTGAAGTTCTTCGAGATCTTCGTAAAAGCTTCCGTGGAGACATGCGAAGCCAGAGACGTGAAAGGCCTCTACGAGAAAGCTAGAAAAGGGATGATTAAAAGCTTCACAGGCATCGGACAGGAATATGAAACGCCCAAAACTCCTGATCTCGTCGTGGATACGGAGCTTCATAATTTGCAGACCTCGACGAGAATGGTAATTGAGTTGTTGAGGACCCAGGCAATTCTTCCCAAGACTCGAGAGCAGGTTCAGGAATTGTTCGTCGAGGAGAGCAGGATAGAGGAGGCGAGAAAAGAGGCGGAGAATCTTCCGAGTACGTTGCAAGTGTTTCCTCACTTAATTCTGTATTTTGCATTGTAATTAATCTTCTGTATTTGTTTGCAAAATAATTCCACTTTTTGTTGATTTTTATTGATTGGACAAGCAAGTGGCTACTGTGCTGTGGCTGAAGAACACGTGGGCGGTTCTTTATTTCTGACACCATGTAATTTGCTTACGAAATTACGAAATTACAAAGATTTCGAGCTGTCATAGAATGTTGTTACACGTAAATATTTCATATACACAGAGATAAGATAGAGAAAGTTCTTTTCCAAATTAATGTTTCCAATTGACAGAGAGATAAGCTTTTATGTAAACAATTTCCATTTGATATATAGTACTTGACAATTCCCTAATTCCTCCTTATTTATATGATTAACTTAAGGTATCCACATCACTAAGGTTGACTTGCAATGGGTTCAAGTGCTCGCTGAAGGTTGGGCTGCTCCGCTCACAGGTTTCATGAGAGAGTACCAATATTTGCAAGTGTGTAATTAAATTTTGATTAACAAATTGCATGAGATTTAAGCATTGAGAAACGAGTCCTATCTTTGAACGATATTAATTATTAAACATTATTAAGTTTGTAAAGGTAAAAAAGTTGTAAGATAGAGGCAGATTTTTCTAACGAGATAACAAATACAATGTATGTGTGTGTGTTATTTTCAAGTGTCAACACTTCAAAACTATTGAACAAAATGGGGACGTGATTAATCAATCGATACCTATCGTGCTTCCGGTTAGCACAGAGCAAAAGGAAAGCTATACCAACGCACCGGCACTGACTTTGAAGTACAAAGGCCAAGATATCGCAATTCTGAGAAGACCAGAATTTTTTGCTCACCGAAAAGAAGAAAGGTACGATTAAGTTTTTCCAGTAAACTTTTATTTATCAAAGATTTTCCAGTTCTCCTCTTATTTGTAAATAAATCGGAAACATTACAACAGGTGTAGCAGAGAATTTGGTACAAATGATCTTGGACATCCTTACGTCAGAATGATCCACGAATCGGGTGATTGGCTGGTTGGAGGAGAATTAGAAGTTCTGGAAAGGATTAGGTGGGACGATGGTCTCGACAAGTACAGGCTCACCCCTAACGAAATTCGTAAAAAGTGCAGAGAAATGGAAGCGGATGCTGTTTTCGCCTTTCAGTTGAGAAATCCGATCCACAATGGTCACGCACTCTTAATGCAGGTTTTCGATTAGTTCTCATCGAAAATAACAAATTTCAAGTATAATATAAAAAATAAAATTGTCTGCTTTAAAGGAGGTTCGATACGAAGCAAAATTAATTAAGTTTTTATTATTTTGATAACAACCTAGTTGAGGGTTAAAGAAAGTCCAATAAATCCGATCAATTACAACATATACTGCTCCTGCTCAAAAATTCCTATTCTTCTTCTTTTTTAATGTAATTATTATTCAAATTGATACCAGGATACGAGAAGATACCTAGTGGAGGAACGTGGTTGTAAGAAACCAGTTCTTCTACTGCATCCTCTGGGAGGATGGACGAAAGAAGACGACGTACCATTATCAGTCCGGATAAACCAACACCAAAGTGTTCTCGAGGAGGGTGTATTGCACGAAGACACCATCCTCGCTATTTTTCCAAGCCCGATGCTTTATGCTGGGCCTACAGAGGTATTATTTATTTTCCTAAAAAATTAATGAACAATTAAAATTGATGGAAGAAGAGAAGTGTAGTATTTCGAAGAGATATAAATATTTTAAATTTGAAAATTGTTTAAAATTTGCTATTTTTATTTTAGGTGCAATGGCACGCTAAAGGAAGAATGATGGCTGGAGCAAATTTTTTCATCGTTGGTCGTGATCCCGCGGGTTTGCCGCATCCTGACAAATCTAAAACCCCGGACGGTAATATTTCGATAAGACGAATTTCACTTGTCCCTTGATTCCTAAGATTACTGGCATAAAAAATTAAAAATCGTACGCGTTTATTCTTGATTTATTGTACGAAGTAATTTTATTGTTATATGGAAGGAATTCTGATATTTCATTATCGTGATAAATCAGTGATCGCTTTAAATGTAAAATTAGGAAATCTGTACGATGGAACGCACGGCTCGAGAGTACTGTCGATGGCACCGGGTCTTCAGAATCTCGAAATCATTCCGTTTAGGGTAGCAGCTTACGACAGTAGAAAAAGAAAAATGGCTTTCTTCGAGCCAGAACGATCGCAAGATTTTATTTTCATATCAGGAACTAAAATGCGAAGTGAGTTATATATTTTTTTTCACGTACGTGTTTCTTTTCTTTTCCTTCTAAATCTTCCTGCAATTAATTTGTATATCCTATCTTGTTTATTTTATTAATGAAATCATTAGAAATGAATCGTTATTAATGAAATTATTTTAAAAAACAATTTCTTATTTCGCTTCATATTTAAAAAAATCTAAAAATCTAAAATTTCAAAATATCTAAAAAGAATAAATTAAATTGCCAACTATAAATATAAATTACGTTAAAAGTACAAAATATCGCATTAAAATAAATACAAGATTTATATAAAAGCATTTATATAAAACATCCAAATAATAATAAAAAAAAACAGCACTAACAAACATTAATATACCGTCATTTCAGATTTAGCAAAATCCGGGGAAAATCCACCAGAAGGATTCATGGCGCCAAAAGCATGGCAAATCGTCTCGGATTATTATCAAAAACAACTGAAAAACTAATTTTGAATTACTGTTAGCCACAATTCTTGTACTAGGGGATAATTATTTATAAGGACCAAAATATTTTCTGTTTAAATTAAATTTAATAATTAAAATGATAAATACAAACATCTGTTCTGCACAAAAAATGGCTGATTCTCATTGTTCATTTATAAAAGACAATAATTTCGTCGGATACACGTAAGGTACACCGAAGTAATTTATTTATAATCTTTGTTAAAAATGATCCCTAAAAAGGTTGGGAATGGGGGATGAAAATAAATAAAGTTAATTTATTTCTCTTCTAATAACGATATACATATGTGTACCTATATTTATATATATATATTTACGTTTATTGCGTCAGACACGAGAAATTCGTAATTTAGAGCTTTACCTTAGAGACGTTTTCCTTTTGTATTTTTTTCCTACTTACTATTTTTTTTGCTCTGTTCCTTAGAAAGACAGTGGAAAAAAGAAGAAAGTACGACGACTAGGATTTAGTCCGTTTAGTTTCTAACGAAGTATCGTTTTAGTCTGGTACACCTGGGAAAAAATAAGATTTCAATTTCAGCTTCTAATGACATTTTATTATCTCTATCCTTGGTGCAGCAAAAAGTTTTACTGGCGCGAATAATCAAACTCTTCTTAATTAAATTAAATAATTCTCTTAAACTCACCTTCTTCCTCAGAATCTGATATTCGCGTAGCTTGCAAAGAACTTTGCTTCGACAAAGTTCTACCATGAGCACGAGGTCTAGCAGGTGGCGATTGTTTGTTCCAAAGTGCTTCGAGTTGATCAAAGTGTTGCGACTGGGCGAGTGCAGCCTGTTCCGGTCCTAAACCGGATGGACTACTCGTTAATCCAACTTTGCTGATCTCGTCCATGGAAGCGCTTACGCTGAATCGTCTTTGTAATCCATCCTCTATCGATGATGTTAAAACTCCTGCAATTATATAATAGTTTAATTTTGAATATAATGCACTGTAATCTTCGTCGACAATACCTGAAGTGAGATGGCCATATTTCCTATGCCACGTGTCGCTATCCAATGACACTTCTTTCTTCAATAATCTCTTATTGGGTCTCTTCCGTCCAGGTGGCCTCAAATCTCTGGTATCGCACCAAGGTGCTACGTAATCGGGTAATTTCACATATTGCGCTGGAGTATTATGCAAACATAGAATAGGCATGCATTTGTGTTCGAGTAAATGCAACGCGAGCCTCGACATATCCGTGGCAACCTCAACACCTAACACAGGGACGTGTAACATTATGCTGCTTAGTGAACAGCCCTTCTTCGTGTCCCAAATGATCAAACTCTTGTCTTCGCTTCCAGACGCTGCTAGAGTTCCATCACACGACAATTTTACACAAGTTACGTAACCCAAATGGCCTTTTAAAGTATGCAAATCGCTGCCAGTATTTATATCCCAGACGATTAGGTTCGCATCCTTGGAACCAGAGACTACGATGGATTTGTCGAGCACAGAAACTGCGACGCAAGTGACGTGATCCGTGTGACCAACAAGGACCTGAATGAAAATTTGTTGCACTTTCTTTATTTTTAAAGATTTTTCTAAATTAAGTATAAGAATTTAAAGTTATTATTATAATATGTGTAAACCTGAGATAATTTGCCGCCAGCGAGCTGCCAAACCTTCAAACTCATGTCTCTCGAGCCCGTAATCAGTGACTGAGAATCTGGAGTAACAACTAGACAAGTAATTTCTTGAGAATGCGACACTTGGTACTTTTCTTCAGGACCAACACCTAAACTTACTATTCTTAATTGATTGTCTCCTGTTCCGCATACCGCGTATCTGAAATTTAGAAAACAAAAAAAACAATTAAATCTAAAATATCGCAATTGCTAATTTATAATAATAATAATAATAATTATTATTATTAATCACTTATTAATTATTAAGAAATTATTCAAATAACAATCATTGTAGGAAAAATTGAAACAAAGAGACTATTGGTATTATAAAAGACTCAAGAAATATTAAGAATTAATACAAGAAAGCAAATTTCAGTAAAGTATCTCAATTTATTAATTACAGCCATTATATCATACCTCATATCGGAAGAAACAGTGAAACAGCGACCAGGCCCACATACTGATTGGATTAGGGTGCCAGTATCAGCTGCCCAAACTCGAATTGTACCAGCTCTATCAGAACTCACTATTCTTCGGCCATCAAACATAGATGTGACTGCAGTAACAGGTGCCTGGTGTCTAAATGTCGATACCAGTAAACCTAAGGTCAGACCCCATACACGAACTGTTTTGTCCTCAGAACCTGTTTCCAATTTAATTTCCTGTTACTGTATTGTATCAATTTCATTTTTTGTTACTTGGTTATTGAACCATTATACTTTACTATATTTTGATTAAGAAAAATAATGGATTTCTTCGGTTTTGAAGGCAATACAAAATTATGGTAGTATTTGCAAAACTAGTATTGCAAAAAAAGCATACAAACAAACGAAATAAATGAAATTTTGTTGTAATATCTGCTATATACGTATTTGTATGGAAGGCTCTACTGTACTTTATCTACAGACCTACCAGAAGCAACAAATAAACCAGAAGCTGAGAATGCAATGCAGGTGACGCTAGCGATATGTCCTTCGAAAGTGGAAAGCAATTCGTGAGTATTCAATTGCCACAGATTTACGAGAGAATCGACTCCACCGGTAACTGCCATTGCTCCGTCCCTCGATATATCCAAACAAGATATGGGAGCAGTGTGTGGGTGCAACGATACCTCCTTCACGAATTTTGGGGGCTTAGCGTGTATCTCCTCGCCACGGAAACTCCAGTAAGCCACTCGATCACCGGAAGCTGTTATCAGGAAGTCGTCCTTCTCCGTCACCTTTTCGAAAAGATTGAATTGAAAAATTATACATATTTCACTGTTCCTCTTTTTTATCTTTCACTATTGTAGTATCGGAAAAACTATTAATTGTAGTATCCCGGACTATTTATAATTCATTTACAATAAATTAACCGTACAGATGTTAATTAGACAGGAAACGATGATTGTTTAACTTGAACTACATATAAAAATCGTACTTTAATTCAGACAACTCGACAATTAATTCGCAACACTCTCTCAACAACGCAATTCGTACTCTCTGATTTCTCAACTCAACTCTCTGACTCCTCCATTAACACTGACTCTTCGACTCACACTCTCTGACCTCTCAACCAACGCTCTCTGACCCCCAATTCGCCGCTTTCCTCTAGCATTCCTTTTATCTTCTCGTAACCTCACCGCGCACACGTTCCGCAAGGACTAGGCGACCTTAGTCACATAAGCTTTTTCTACGTAAGCAAACAACCGAAGGTCGGACGATACTGTTTTTATAGTTTATTCGATACTTATCAGGCCTTTTTTGTTCGCAATACTACACTATTTGTAATTTACTATGGAGATAGAGAAGGTAATTTGCTACGACGATTAATTCCAATTTCAATAAGTTTACTCATATTCGATTCTGCCTTTTTCTATTAATATAGAGTTATATGTACAAAATCTATAATTTACCTTGACAGCGGTAACATCCGCCGAAGGATTCGCCAGCAACGTTCTCGTCAATCGTCCACTGTGCATATCGAAAACAGAAACCTTGCCCTTGGATCCTCCAGCAATAGCTCTTCTGCAATCTTTTGCCAAGCAGATACTTTTCACTTCACCTTGATGACCTCTCAACGTGTGAACCTCAGTTCCCGTGGCCAAAGATCTCAAGTATAATTTCTGATCTTCGCAGGCTGCCAATAGGAACACCGAATCGGCCGATACGTCGAGCACAGTCACGGCAGATGGTAAAACGATGCTTTTTAACAATGTGAATCTTTCTAGACACCATAAACAGACTGTACAGTCGGAAGAACCGGAAACCAGAATTTCTCCCGCAGAATCGACGCGAATGGATTTCACTGGCCCTCTGTGGTGGTCCACTTTGATGAGAACATCGCCGGTTAGGAGACTGGTGACGATTATTCTCGAGTCTTCACCACCGCTAATGGAAAGTGGAAGGTTTGGTGTTAGTTGATAAATACGAAACGAAATAACTTATGAAACAATCTATAGTTAATAAAAATATGAAGAAGTACTCAGAGAAAATTGAAATCTTTTGCTATTTTTTCGGTTACTTTCTTTAATCAAAATTAGGAAAAAAGCGTTTTCACTATCTTATTATTACTACACGATAAAATTATGAACCTGACAATCACTGAATTCTTGAGCGCGGACGTCAAGCACAGAACTGGGGCAATGTGTTCTTGGATTCTTAACTTCAAGGTCAACTCTTTCATATCCCACACTATAATTGAAGTGTCTTCAGAGCCTGTCAGTAGATATTGCGAATGTTGTGTCACGGCTAAACATGAAATTGGATTTGAATGCCCTGAAATGAAAAATATTTCTCATAAAATATTAAGTTGCATATAAAAATTCGTTTGTTTGATATTTAATTTTGGCGGGCTGACACCACTTATTGAAACGAGAATAACTATTTCGCGTGATCAATATATCACACTTGTATTAAATTCCATCTTCGTTCTTTTCTGAAAAAGCGAAAATACCATAGCAATATCGTGTGCTTAAAAATGGCACTTCGAGTATCATATACGTCAGCTGGATTATATGCAACTATATTCTCACAAAAGCTGACCTATTTTGAATTGCAAATTAAAGCGACGCTGCTATTTAAATGCTCGTCAAATACAGATTCAGGGACAACGTACAAAGAAGGCTTTTTCACAGCAAATTACCAAACTGAATATAAAGTGACGAGTTTTCATCGTTGCTTCTCCTTTTTCCTCGCGAGAACTTTTAAGCTTTAGAAGCTATGGTAATCTTCTTAAAAGAAAACAAATTTATTCTCTTTCAAAGGGTTCAAATCAACGTTACAATGTAAATTGTTTGCCATTTTCTTTGAACGAATTAATTGAAAGAAAAAATTATTTGATCTTAACGAAATATGAATTTGATCATCTCGAAATGTGAATTTACTTTCATCACATTATTCCTAACACGAAGATAATAAAATAATTGAGATAATTTCAAAAAGTTTCGTATAACGTATACAATGTATTCATAAAAATATTCTGTGCTAAGAATTCGAATATTTTTGTGAGCTACCAGTAATTGAATAGTTACCTTTAAAAGTATGAACCAATTGTCCAGACATCACGTGCCATAATTGAGCGTCTCCTTGGAAAGGGATAATGATAACGTGTTGTCCCGAAGGAGCAGCTTCAACGAGTTTCACACCTTGCGGACAAGACAAAGTGCGAATTTGAAGAGGTAGAGGCGGTTGGAGCCACCCATTTAATGGCACCAATAATGGCGCTGTATAACCATCGCACCACGCCATCGCTGCCGTAACCATTCTGCTGACCTTCAATCACACAATTTTCTTCTATTTATGATCAAACAATTTTGCAGTAATTAGTGTTATTACCATTTCGAATTAGAATATTTTGGCGTTATTTTATTAAGACTTCAAGTACATAATTATATTATCAGCTATTTCTCACCAAATCGCCGCCATCTTCGGCCACGGGTCTAAGCCAACAGATTAGCTGCGCCCCAAGTTGAAGAGGATCTCTCGTCAAAATGTCACTGGACTTTCTCACTGTATAATAAACCAATTCCAAATCTCTCTCCAGCAGATACTTCCTCGAATGCTCAAGAACACACCTCAAATAACTAACAGAAATCATTTGTACGCTTGCTAAGAGGAAATCAAACGCGCAGACTGCCAATTTCTTTAACTTTTCTACGTCCCCGGCTCTCAATAAATGTAACCAAGCTTCTTCCACGTGTCTCATGTTGTACGCTGTGTCTTGCGACCTTGGTCTGCTCTGGAAAGGCGTTTCTTTCTTCGGAGTTTCCTCTTCGGGGGATGATTTGTCATCCTTGTCTTCGAAATCTTCGGAGAAGAAGAGATTTGCCAACTCTCCGTGGTAGCTTTTCAATGTTTCTTGATTGGGGAAGTACCTTTTTCGGGCTAAGTCGCGAATCGGATAACGCCAGGAGAAAAGCAGCCTTCCGCCCATTACACGAACCTGTGAATAGCGAATGATGGATTTGTGAATTCTTCTGCTGATTTCTAAATAAGAACAAGATCTTTGAAGATCATCGAGTCGAAACGTTTAACTTTTTGAAAAGATTTGTTTTCTAAATTTTATGCGAGAAATTTAAACGAAACGTACCTTAAGATATTCGTTGAAAGTTCTCCTCACCAAGCACCAGCTGCCAAAATTGAACAGCCCTTCGTTCAGAAAGAGTGGCCCGTCGCCTCCAGTTGGCATGATCACTTCAAGAATCTCCGTTTCGGATAAACCATACTCCGTGGAAGCCAAAATGGCACCGATTCTATTAGCCGCGTTTTCACCAATCAATTTCTCTAACGTGTCGAAAACGTTCTCTGTCTCGTGGAAATCTGTACCCGAATCTTGCAGTTCGATTAAAATTTCATTGCTGCGTAGTCTTTCTTTTTGTATTGGAGTGAGACGCAGTACTTCCGGTGGAAGAGCCGTAGTTACGATTAAGTGCACTCCTAAAGTGGGCGAAAAAAGTACGTTTCGTTTTATGCTTTGTAATGTTTGTTTTTTGCTTTCTTGTTTATTTATATATTGTATACTGTATGTATTATCGTCATATAATGATATATTGCGAACATTTGTGACCACCGCTTAAAAATTCTAATCTCACGTATGTGTTATATTATTGCAGTTACACGTTACCTGGTGGAAGATTTAAGGGCAACCAAGACAGAGCAGCGACGATATCGCAGTCAAGAGGATGTAATCGATGAAGATCGTCGAGAAGAATCACCAGTTGCTCCATCATTGGTTGCTCTTCGATGCGTCTCAGAATTTGGCCCAACCAATTGTTCAGGTAAAGCGGATCAAACGAGGCGTCTTTAGGAAGATTCCCGTCCAATAAACCAGAAAGAAAACCTACATGTTGACAGAGCACTCGAAGTAACTCGAGACTGTACGCTGATCGAGGAGTGGAAGCACAGAGTCGAACCACTTTAAACGTGGTACAATCCAACCAGGAAGAGGCATCCGCGTAGATTCTTGACAATAACGATGATTTTCCAGAATACTTGCTACCCTTTATTAATATCGGGCCGTGTTTCTGCGATTTACCTGTTAAATATAAAAAGATAGCTTGTAAAAGGTAAATAGATGCACTTTGAAAAACATAATAAACGTTATCTCATTGTTGTTGCTGAAACAATTTTGCTTATAGAATGATCATCCTTTCAACAATTAATTTTCTCATTCAAACAACTTGCCAAGCTACATAAAATCGCGGATAAAATATAATCCTCTTGGTTTTCCTTTTTTTACTGTAATTTAGCCGAGTAATACGATACGAGATCTGTTCAAAGCAAACTGCCTTGTAAGATAGAAATTAATAGGCAGAAAAGTGTGTTAGGGGAGCTGTTGCTTTAATAAACAGACATCAAAGTGTTCTGCCGAGGAATCGTGCACGTGCGTCTGCCTTTAATATTCTCAAACGTTCAAAGGATTATGCCTCCGCATAGCGTAAGAAGAGGAATTAAATGTTTCAATTAAAATCTCTGCCATTTTACGTTCAGCGTTAAAAAATTCTTTCTCTTTGGAAGACTTGCGCAGGTATAGTGGAATAAATTAAAACTTAATTAACTGGTAATGAATTACATTTGAATTTCGTTTTAGCGAATTCACCAAACATTAAGCGAATAATAAAACTATGATATTAAAATTAAATCAAAGCCAATTGACATGCGTATGAACTGTTCATAATTAGACATGAAAATTGTTATTATTAATCTCACCAGCTATCAAACACTCCTTGATCTTCTCCACGTTCTCGTTATCCTCGCAAGGTGTGATTTGCCTGAGAAGTGCCAGATGCATCAAACTCTCCGCGTAGATCTCCTGCACCATCTTCTTCTTACTTTTAATTTCCGGGTCCGCCTCGATGGAAGCGTTTACCAAATTCTGCACGCGGTTCATCACAAGGCGACAAAGATGAGCCAGGTAACCCTTGTGCGACCTATTGTCAGGATTAATTCCACCTTGTTTTTGATCCACTTCAACGTTGATTATATTGTCAGATGGGAGACGACTGTTCACTAAAGACGTCAACGAAGACACTGCTCTGGCAGCTTTCTTGCCTTTCCACGAACGTGTCACGGCTATTACACCATCGCCTGTTTCGTCCAGCTCTGGAAAAAATTGTTTTAGGGTGACAGAGGATCGAAAAGGAATCAGAGATGTCGTATTTTTTGACAAATTATGTTAACAGCAGGTGGATGTTTTAGTAGAATATTTCGTGTCAAACCATCTTTATTAAAATAAATTAAAATTTTAACTACATATACACGGTTCTTCACAGCTATCAGATGTGCAAACGAATAATCCAAATTGTCCAATGAAACTCAAGTCTTATTTTAAAAAAATACAGCAAGTTGTCCGATGACTGCTTTCTAGAACTTCAAGCCATCTATCAGGCAAGTGAAGCATTCCATCGCGAAAAAATGCTGTCTCCTGGCAAGATCCAATCATCCAGTCATTTTGTCTAGTGAATAAGCTGGTGCTACGGGACATTCCAAGCAACATTCGTTACGATGTGTTTCTTCGCAGAAGCAGCGTGTGGCGTAACGTTGACAGGCAGCAATTTCACAGAACATTCTCCTTTGTCAATGTCCTGACGATCGAGCCTGGGTTAGAAGATACAACATTTCTCCCTGATGGAATTCAACACTCGCCTAACAAATGTCCTATACTTAGGTGTATAGGAAGCAACGATGAACACTTTGATCGAACAACTTGCGGTATTCTTCTTTCTTTTTCTTTTTTAATAAATTGAATGTCAATGAAAAATTTGCACTCGCTTGTACATCAAAAATAAAATCACATTAAAATTTTCATTTCAATGGCAAGTATGTGATCCTAATTCAATGCAGACCAGAGCAATTGAACAAATATATGTCAATATTTTGAAAATATCGTTATCAGTAGCTTACTCAAGGCGTACTCCAGCTGTCTCTCCGCAGTGCTCTTCAATATATTCTTAATTTCTTCGTCATCACATTGCTGCGAAACTGCAGCTTCCGCAGCCTTCTTCAATGCCAGCCTTATCGTTGGTTCCGAATTCTGCCAATCGTCTTCCGCTGTTCCTAATCTGTTAATTCATTTTTTCCAACGTAGACGATATTCCATAAATATCAAATATCTAGTATATTCAATTTTCGATTATTTTTTACATTACTATTTCACACTCCTATCATTTATCTGTGTTTCGGATAAAATTTGCCGAAGCTTGGCCAAAGATATCATGAAACTGCGTGGAACAGAGTACTGGCGTGAACTTCTGTACTCTTCTCTATCAAAATTATTATCGTTTCTTCCATGGAAACGCCGGTTGAAGCTAATGGTACGAGCGTATTATTTCCAGCAGAAAGCGGTGGGAATTCAATGAAAGAACAGCCGAGACAAAAGTAATTGTGGAAGCTTTAGAAAAGCAGAGAAGGGAACGACTAGGGGAATAAGAGGAAAGAAAGAAAGGGAAGGATGAAAATTGGAACGGATGAAAAAGTAAGTTCAAGGTGACAGGGAAATCTCGAGCAGATGCAAAAACTGGGCTGACAAAAGGCAAACGAGAAGCCTATTAAAAGAAAAAGTATGAAGTGAGCTTGGTAAAAAGAATTAGTTAGGGTGAAAATAAAAAGGAAAAGGCGAAACCTTTATAGAAATCGTGCAATGGCAATTGTATTTTTCAAGTGATTCTATAAATATTATAAAATAATAAACATCAAATAAGTAAGCTAAGCATCAAATTTAAGGGGTCGCTGAATTTTCATCAAACTATTCGAATAAAAATGAAATTCTCAAATCTATACATCGTTGCTGAACTCTGATGTTCCTAACTTTCTGAACTATAGTATCAGATGCATTATCGTAAAGGTAATGGAATCGTGATCAGTACGAGGCAGTTGGAGTCGAAACGAAGTTATCGAACTAACTTTCACGCAGAATAGAGTTGATGAAGGTTTGTTGACACGTGAAAGAGGATTTCAGATTTGCGCGATAGGAACTTGGATTCATCGAGCTTCGCCTCCATCTGTTAGATCGCTTCTACTAATATCAGAATCTTCCCTTTAATTCTAAAACTGTTACCTCTTATTTTCTATTCTCTGTTATTACTCGGATATAGTCAAATGTTTTGCAATGAAACTTACTGTTTATCATTCATTTTATTAGGTCATAACGAGAAAAATAAGGAATTAAAGGAAAAAGGAGAAGAAAAGAAGAAAGTGGATGAAGAAGAAGTGGAAATTGTGGGTCAACTCGGAGTAATAAAAGCAGCTTTCTTTTTTATTGTCCTCGCTCACGCCTTCACCATCCGCGCATTCCACTTCAATGCAACGGCATAGTAAAAAGTAACTACTCGCCTGCCAGCCTTTAGAACGTAGCAATCATTGCTGTCGAGTTCGTAGTACTCTTGCATATTGTCGCAGTGACTGGAAAGAACATCGTACGTTCCGGAAGTGAGCTTCGTTGGCACCCATCCTACGTTGTACTCGTCACCGATTAGTAGCTTCAAACGAAAGGGTATTTCATTTAATTATAATTTCATTTAAAAGGTATTAATTGCAATGTGAGAATGTTATTTAGATGGAATTAAATTTGTAGAGAAAAGAAAAATAATAACGTCTCTTCCATTTCTGTTTCAAATAAAAATTTCCACAGGAAATGAAGAAATTTTTCTTTGCAAGTTATCGTTGACAAAAGCTTACCAATAAAAAACAACCCCTCGAGTGTTGATAAGCTGCGTGTATTTCGTCGAAAAAGTGTTCAGCTAAATATGGATTTCTATCAGGATTCACATTCGTTGCATATTGCATATCCACCAGCAGGACCTATAGTGTTTCGATTTTTTAACCAGTCGTTCGAACATGCAAATAAAGAACAGAAAATAAATTAAAGATGAGCGAAGACTTTAATTAATTTTATTAAGAATTTCATAATAATGATATTAAGAAATATCATTAATATTCATCAGTAAATTATTATTATATTATAATTATATATTTCATAATATTAATATTAAAATATATATTTCATAATAATGATATTAAGAAATATTAATATTCATAAATAAATTATCATTATATTATAATTACATTATTATTATAATTATTAATATTCATAAAATTACGAAATATCATTAAATATCCAGCGACATCCACAAGTACAATTGAATATTATTCTACTACTTTATGGTATATTGGTATTATGTTTAAACATACATATGTATTATATTATTATTATTTATATACTACATTTGCGTATGCTATAAAGCTGAAGAATAACTATCCCTAAAATAAGAAAATGTGTACTGAGGAAAGCAATCGACTGTGTCAAAGAAGCTCCTTGTCATAAACGTGAAATCGAATGTACAAATAAATAAATAAATAAATAGATATTATTATTATTACTATTCTATTATAATAAACTTTATTTCAGAATGAAATACCTTTAACGTTATAAAATACAAAATTTGTATTATTTGAAACCTTCGCGGATTTTTGCAGAAAATAATATGTTTCGTTACGATTTACTTTAGATCGAATCAACGCTGATTTTAAGTGAATTTTGAATAAAATAGTTCTAAACTATTAGCTGGAAAGAAAGTAGTAAAAACTACAAAGGAACACTGACTGAATTAAATTTCAGAGTTTAACGGGCTACAGAAGAAAATTCATTAAGGAAATTCCACTGTTTTTCGTACCTCGATTCCCATGTCGTCGTAAATCGATTGCAGTTCAGGCCCGACAAGTTCCAATAATTGCTTCCTTTCTTCGATAAATTCTGGAAATATTAGAAACAAAGAAAAAGTGTTATAACGACGTGACCCAAAAAGAGAAAAAAGAATATGCAACAGATATCGAACCAGAAACATCGATAAGAAGCATATGCGCGTATAATTTTACTTGGAACAACTTGATAAAGCTTTCGGTTCTCCCCAAATAGAAAATATTCCTCCGCTAATATATTCGATTTTTAATTCTGAAAATGATTTTATTCGTTCGTCTAGTGGCAAAGATCATAAAAAGTGCAGCTAAGTAAATTAATATAAAAATCAGGCAAAATATCTGCGAGACTGTACAATTCTTTTATTCCTGTGCAATAAATTTAATTTCTTTGTTAAATGGAAAAAGCCAATTTTTACGAAAAGCAAAGAGAATATCTTCGAGATTTATTTCTTCACTGGTAGAGAACAGAATTTTTTCTTTATGGACTTTACTCCTGGACATCGTTCTTTCATTTTCTTCGCGCGTAAAAGCTCAACGATCCTGAAAAACCGGGAATTCTCCGGCGATAACTCTTTAAAGAAGCATCTTCCAGATCCACGTTTATTGAAACAGCTTTGCGCAGAATAGTTTTCGTAACCCACCCCATACAACAGAACTAGGGAAGAGTGCGATAAAATAAAACGATAATAAAGTAGGTGGGAACATCGAATGAAAGCACTGGCAGGGAAAAATGGACAATTTTACAAACAGACAAACAAGTGAACGGATCGACAAACTGCTTTATTCAACGATTAACAAAGTTCATTAATTTCCCCTCGATGCCTTCACCGGTTCATGCGAGCAGAATATACAGTGTGGTGCAAAAGTTTTCCATCATTTTCTCTGCAACGCTTCATTTTGGCATGTTAGAGAGCCGTCAGACTATCAATACACAGCATAGATCATGTCACGCTATTAGTTTGAATAAAAGCAAATTGCAGGAAATAAGCAAATCTTTAAAATGGAAATTTTCTTCTTTTTTACACACATCGAATTATCTCATTGTTCCACGAAAGAAATTCTTAGGGTAACCATGGTCGATAACTGATTAGTTTAAAAGATATTTTAACTATAATTTGATAGAACTTATCATACGTAAAGCAAAGAAAACAAATACAAAATGTACTATTACGTTACGTCTTTCCTTCACTTTCATAATATTCTACTACTAATTTCATTACATTGTATATTGTATTGTATAATTTCATTATATTGCATTATATTTCATTGTATTGTATTATACGTATATATAAAATATCTTTCACACTAATCAGTTTTCCACCATGGTAACCCTGAGACTTCTTCTCTTTGAACGACGAGAGGATTCCATGTATGCAATATAAGAGGAAAGTTTTCATTTATAAAAGAGCAGTGCAACTGCAAGATACACGTGCATTCTTGCACTTGAGAGAAAGATATTACCGCGAGTGTGTAGTTCACTTTCAAGCATTTATCTTTCCTCCGTTTCACCTCTCTTCTCTGCTCGGTTTCACTTTCCCCTCAAATCTATCGTTTACAAGAAAGACGCTGGGAACTAATACCGTGAACACTCTGTATATTGTCAATATTTGAAAACTCTCAACTAAAAGGATCAATATGTATTGTTAATACAGTATCGTCAATATTATACAATGATGTGAGAACCTTGAAACATTGACAATATTATTAATTGTCTGAGGGCAGCCTTACATATTGTGCATACAATACACATGTAATAACAAACAGTATTTATTAAATACAACAGTATAATGTTTTCTTTTATAAAAGATGTGCATAAATAAAAGAATGAAGTGGAATTTCTTTGATTCCAGATTGTTCAACAGAAAAGCGGTATAAATTTGTTTATCCAAATACCTTTGCACACCAGTGTATATACATGTACGTATATGTATAATACATTCAACATTCGTGACAAGTATACAAATATCGAAAGGGAATAACGTGTATGTACACAAAGAAACGCATTCGTCGTCTAAAACGCAAGCAAATTGACAGGCTACGTATACTTATGGGTTCGATATTTTTATATTTTCATAAGAATTAAGTATTAAATTTGTTAATCGTCTTAATCATACAATAACGATAATAATAAGTTAATAAATAAAATGTAATAAATAGAAAAAAGTAAACGCAATAAATGAATGATAATGAAAATATTATCGGTATTTCTAAGTTTTATTGTTAGATGAAATTCGATGTAAATTGTCATGACATTTAGATTATTTATTCTTAGATATTTCGAATGGAAATATATCTTTTTGAAAATTTGTATTTTATTATCTTGCCAACGTTTACGTAGCCCTTTTCGACAGACAGGTTCAATAAATAATTGTGAACAAAAATCGACAACTACACAAGCATATCAAAAGACGAACACACGAACTGAGAAAGTAATTAATTGGTCACATCGATTTACAGAAATAAATATGCACGCCAACGTATATTGCACGATTTATTTCATAAATTAACAGACGAAGCGTTTTGTATTGGTTTAACCCATCAGACACCAAAGATATTTCCAACAAACATTTTTCTTTTCCTATTTAGCTTCTTTTCTCTCGTTTAATATAATATTGGAACGAAAGAATCTGAAATAATCATATTCCTTTGTTTCCACCTTTCTCGTTTACTGTTTGCAGCCACATTAACCATTAAAAAAGATTGTTAGGACCGTGATCGAAATTGTTAATTAAACTCGACCAGAGTTTCTATGAAGGTTTTTCTCTTCTTCTTTCCTCATTTAAAAACCCATTAACAAATTCCATGAATTAAAAATGTTTCATTTCTGTATTAAGCAAATAAATGGGAATTTTAAAAGAGAAGAAGCATTATTTATAAATATGTAAATATAATTTATCTTTTAAATGTTGGTGCCTGATGAATTAACGATGAGGATACACGTGTTACAAATAAACGTATCTTTTAAATGACACATTTTTCAGCTGCTGCTTTTTCAAGAAAATCTTTTCACCCCACTCTTTGCTCTCCTTCAAATTATTTATCAAATACAAATCTCTGATCGTACAATTAAATGTTTGAGATAGGGAAAAATTGTTGAAAGCAACTAGTACAAAGACAGTGATGTGTGACGATATTGAAACTTAAGTAACTGTATTTAAAGAAAAACGTGTCATTTAAGGGGAAACAGACATAAGCAAGTCAGAATATCGATAAAAGAATGTGATTAGCAGATAAGACCATTCCGTTCTCCAGCGATGAAGATTTTAATGAGCCTCGGTGCGGGCAAATTTTTAGGGGGTGGTCCACCCCTAATCACCCCTGCGATAAGTTCCACTTCCAAATTCATCTTGGTGTTGCCTTGGCCTCGCAATTCAGAACAGCATTCTCCCCTTCGTGAAAGTATTCTAAAGCTCAGACTGATGCAAAGTGATTAAATGATTAAATGGTTGTTGTATGACGAGGCAGGGTAAACTTTTAACGTGGATACAATTCTATCATATTTCAAGTTTCGTATCTTGGCATCTATTTTGTGAGAGTGAATTTTTAATGATGAGAAATCCAAGTTTATGACAATAGAATATTTCAATGTTGATAATAAAATAGGAATTTTCACGTTACATATTTTATTAATTGTTCGTAATTATCGTTCGTAGTAATAAAATTCAAATATATATAATTGTTCTTCACAAGTCACAATTATCGATTACAAATGTGTATGAGAATTTTACATATTGAATTTTATTCGTTTAACATATTTATAAGTTTGCGACTGAGACAATGGCAATCATAAATTTATCGTTTTAAACAAAGCTTTGTTTTAACAAAAATAGGATTAATAAAAAGATATATTTAATCAGAAGAAAACAGCCTTTATTAACAGAATTACGATGCCCCGATTATTCAATTGATTTTCATTCAAAATTATTGTAAGAAAATAATCTGGAAAATGGGATTCCCCAAATGAAAATAACAAAATAATTTGAAGAACACTATTATACAATCAAATCTATAATAAACAATAAAATAATGCAATAAATAAGATACCATAGTATAAAATATCTAATATTTTATACTAAATAAATAATCACCTCTATCTGTAAAGATTCTTCTTCCTTTTCAAGATTTCTTCTTTTCCCTGCTAATATTTCTCTTCTATCTGCAGTGATAACAATAAAAACAAACTTTCTTCTGTTCGATAATCTCTTTAAACATGGACCCCCATGGATACTATACAACTATACAACAGTATATTTTTAACGTCTACATATATAATTATATATTTCTCAAGTACAACGAATTATATTCGCCTATAATATCGTTTCTCCATAAACTGATTAGTTTCTTCTTTTTATTTTATCGTATAATCGTTTATCATTTATTCCGCTTATATTTACTCTGTTTATACTTTCTCCTTTTCGTTAGGAAATTATTTCATTTTTCTGCTTGTTTTCAATTAAATACTAAATCGACGATGCAATCCATAAAATCGAAATATTCGCTTTTCATAGCTCGTGCTAATTCTCGTTCGTTAATATTTTAAAACATCAAATATTCCTTAACATTAACAATGATTCATAATAATCTCTCGTATTAACCTTTAATATATAATATATATATAAATATATATATATAGATGAATACATATAAATATATATATATGTTCGCAGTCATCGATAGAAATACGTACAATTAATCTATTAATAATCAATGTATGTCGGTTTTTAATTTAATTAGGTAACTTTGTTCTAGATTGTCCTCGCTTTGTCTTTGTTCCTTACTCCTCTTCGCTTATCTTCTTCTTCTTTATTGTACTTTCCTTGCAAATGATTCCCTTTGATTTCGTTTCCTTTTTCTTCTTAAAAGTTTAAAACTTTCTGAATTTCTAATCCATTCAATTTTTCTTTTTCGCTTATTTTTAGACTTTTCTTTCTTTTCTCCCTCTCTCTCCCTCTCTCTTTGTACTGAATTTATATTGCTGATTTATGGTCCTAGTCAAATGACGAATATCATACTCATGTTCCTCCTGTTCGCTCGACTCTTCCTCATTAATTACGTTGAACCCATCTCTTTACTGTTTTTCCCCTATTCTGGTGATTCTGTAACAGAGAAACGAAGCAACTTGCTCAGACTTCATTTAGAATTTCAATGTGAAATTAATTGAAACGCACTCCCGGATACTGTTAAGTCTCAAAGGAAAGATAAGTCATCGATCCTTCAACTTTTCAATTGCAATTTATTATTAGTTATGCTCTTCGTTATAATAAATGTTCGGTGTATTATTTCCTATTTTATATCGGAAAACAGCGAAACGGATAAAATTACCACTCGCTATAATAAATTAATTTATTGATTAATTAGATAATCATGGTCAGATGTAATTATACGGTTTCATAGAAACGTTCACGTCCATCGATGCATTCGAATTATTTATCAAAGTGCATAGCTAGTCAAGTTTACGCTAATATGCAATACTTGATCAAAATGAATTTCCATAATAATACTGTCTGTACTTATAACGTCAACAATGCGCGCTGCATCTCTTTCATCCACTTGTCAAACTCAATTTCCATTTATCTACGCTGAATAGAATTTGCCACAGGCGGCAACGTAAACGCCAAGCCATCGGATTGTGAAAAAACAGAAAATTCCACTGAATGTAAAATTAGAGGAGCAAGCAAAAGGTAGAAAGGAACTCTGGTTAAATGGACATTTATCTTAAAGAAGAGAACAAAAATTGTCAATGCTACCCTTAAGAAATACAAACTGCAAGAGACGCCTCTCCTTATTTCGCCATTTGCCGCATAGCAAGCCACACTAATCACTTTAGAAACGTGCTTACGCCGTGGTTAAGGGACAATTTAGTTTCTAGCAAGAAATTTTATTACTGTTAAACATATTACCTACGATTTAACAGCTCTTTGACCACTTGTCATATTTGGCTAAACTCTACGCATCATGTGTATCAGGGGGTGTCCTGAATTAGAATGTTCTAAAACAGCGTTTCTTTGTGATTTTTTTTAGAAGGGAAAGAAAGAAATGAAGTTATTGAATTTTGAGGTATGGTTTTATATATATTTAACGAATACAAAAAAAATTTTGTTTAAAGTAAAAATAAATTATAACAGACTTCTAAGCTTATTTCATGGGAGTCTTGTCGCTGTAGTCTTCAAGGGGCGGGAAAGATTCACCTCATAGTTTTTGACTGAAACAAAAAACCAAAAAAGGATTAAATTATTATGTATTTTTCTTCCGAGTGAACTAACCAAAGGCAGAAAAAAGTTTATTTAAATAATTATTATAGCACGTTAAAGGTTATTTAAAAAAAAAAACAATCCTTTTCATTTTTAATTTCACATTTTTTCTGCCGTTGTTTAATTCACCCAGAAGAAAAATATATAATAAACTAATCCTTTTTTGATGTTTTGTTTCAGTCAAAAATTACGAGATAGATCTTTCCCGCCGATTGAAGATTCAGACAATTTTTTTGTATTCGTTAAATATATATAAAACCATACCTCAAAATTCAATAACTTCATTTCTTTCTTTCCCTTCTAAAAAAAAATTACAAAAAAACGCTGTTTCAGAACATTCTAATTCAGAACACCCCCATAAGTAGATAAGTATTAGGTCGTCCGAAAAGTTTCTTTCGTTTCACGACGAAATAATAGACGCGCAACATTTTCTCTTGTACACCATTTTATTGAATCATGCGTGATTCGTTTTGTTCTATGGGAACGATAGATTGAAACACAAGATGATGTGTATCCTTATAAAACGAAATACACACATACATACATAAATAAATATATATATACATACATGCATATATTGGGTTGGCAACTAAGTAATTGCGGATTTTGTCAATACCATCTAATGACAAAATCCGCAATCACTTAGTTGCCAATCCAATATATTTAACCAACGCGTATTCTATGAAAAACATGTGTCAAATCTTTTTCCAAGAGAAGTTTGAAAAAGTACATTTACACCGAAAAGTCTGTGGGTACCTGTACTCTTCCAAACACCGTGGGTCTCCAATGTTGATAACAGTCGTTCCATTTGATACAGACTGTGCCAAAGTGTATACACTAAGTGTATATACACGCTCTGAACGATAAATATAGCATTGACTAAGGTAGAAGTAAGATTCCGATTGCAAATTCAAGGAGGAGAGACATGGAATTTTTGTAGTTAACGCCAGTGCTCAAATTGATGGTCGTTCCGATTCAGGCAACGTGAGTCGATAGACCTTCGCATCACGAGCGTAGCTGGGAGGTGCAGTATCTTGTTGAAGATAAAAAGATTGCTGCTCTCCCTTAAGCGTGTCACGAGTACGTGGTGTGACAAATTCCTGCAGCGGAGCGTTATAATCGTGCAAAGCGTGCGTACATTTTTTTTCAGACATACGAGTATCAATAAGATTCGCGTGTTTCATTTTCAATCCATTCTACATTTCAATTCATTTTACAAAGAAGAAAAATCCTCTGGTCGGTGAATGCGTTACATATCAAACGCTAGTTTCGATAAATCTTGGACGTGCGACGATGTGCCTGGTACGTATTGGACATTAGCATGATTATCACGGCATAATTGAAATGTGGACAGAAGATCTCAGTGTCGAGAGTACAAGAGATTACACGAGTGACGCTAGGATCGGAAATCCAGGTCAGATGAGACGGAGGTCTATTATGCTCGAGGGTGCTGATGAAAGATTGCTGGGGAATTTGGTTAACGAGCAGTTCTGGCGAACAATTATACCAGGTTAAATCGATCCATTCTAATCAGATCCATCGATTAACGAGATTCGACGAAGAAAAAGGGAAACGAGTCGTTTCACATTCGAGTAGCTCGTTAAGACGGAAATTCCTGGTGCTTCGCAGCATTTCAAAGAACAGTGATATCTCTGTTGTTTCATCGATGCTTAATTGAGCGACTGAGTTACCCCATAGATATCTGTGCGATCCACTAATCGACAATGTAGTTTAACACGTTGACTGTCGCGTCACCCGTATTCGGGTGACTACTTATTTGACTACTTGCCGAGGATCATCGTAGCTATTCGAAAAGATATTCCACAGGAAGTAACAAAACTATTGAATTGCTATAAAAGTAATAGGAAAATGGTTTATTAAGAAAATTATTTAGAATGTAAAACTTTGAAGCATTCTATACAAATCTGGGTTTGGTCGGGACAATTTGGACAATAAGTTGTTGTTTTCTTTAAATTCTCTCGTGTCTTTGATCGGTTCGACGTCTTTTATCTGCATAACATAGTTTGCATGCGCGTCTAATGCTTCTTCAGGAATCATTTTTCCGAACACCGATATTATACTGACTCCGTCGAAGACAAGTATTTTTTCTAGTTTCAGACAACCCTAATAATTTTGCAGCTAATAATTCTCTAATTCTTCTAATATTTACATCCTTCCTTGTTGTAATTTCCTGATACAAGTAAGTTTATTATTTCGTCATCAACGAACAGCTCAAACACATCATATGGATTGACATCGCCAGGTAATTGCCTAATGGTCGTCTGTCTCGGATAAAGAAAATGACTTCTGCCGACCACTAAATTCATTCCATTCGCCAAATTAAATTGTACTTTCCTCGGTATCATCGGTTCTTCTTTCTTCCTCGATGACCAATTCTTGTAAAATCTCGTCAACAGTATCTTCGTTACATTCAGTATCACTACGATTGCACTTGTCAATATCCGAATCAGAATCAAACGATGTAATTCTATTTATATTTCTATTCCTAGGAAATCTGATTTCTTCCTGATCGCTACTATCCGAATTTGTGTAAGCCTCGTAAAAGCTTTCTTCTTTATTGCTACTTCACTGACTAGGAAATAAGTTTTCCATTTTTCTTTTCGACATCGTAACGAATTAGGGCATAGATTTTAACTTATCTAAAATATCGGCGGAAGTACCTAGCAGAGTACACTTGGTATAGCGACACTCGTAACCTGAAGGAAATTTCATTGAAAATACGCGTGGCACTCAACGTGTTAATCGCAGAGAGATCTGTTACCAGACAATGTCAGCCTGCGATACAAACGAACGAGAGGAATTAATTATTAATTAATAAACATTACTTACAAATGTTGAAAATCATGATAATCTTCTGAAAGTTTGTCGTCTTGTTACGACCACTGTTTTTTGTATTGTCTATTAACAATATTATTACGTTTACTATAAAAAGGAAACGGCGATCTATTCCTGGAATATCGTAGAACAATTAAAAGTTTAGTAGCTCGATGTTTCGTAGCGCCGTGCTTTTTTCACGTAGTTGATTAAACCGAACGTATCTATAGTAGTAACTATAAATACTCGAAAGCAATAAATGTTTTCGCAATCGGCTGCGCGAAGACTGTTAAAAACTCCAGACAATTTACACCTACACGGTACACAGTATCCATCTCTTTTCTAAAGCGAATATTCGTTCGGAGGAGACTTTCAGAATTTGAAAATTCCATTCAAGTTGCCGAAATAAAGAAACATAGATTACAAGAGACAGATAAAGCAACGTTGATTAATTTTTGTCTGAGAAATTACAGAAAATACAAGTCCTTATTTTAGATGAATATTAAATCCAAAAAATCTATAATAATGAGAAAAGCATGAAGAAAAACGAAGCAACTACAAAAGGGGGCACGTAAATATAAAAAGCGTGTCGACTAGTGAAAAGTGAAGAAACTGTGAAATAGAGGGTAGAGAAAACTCGGTAGAATGTGTCCTTAGTACCGTTAGCTGGACTCATTGTTCTTCTTCCCACTTCGTTCCTTTCTTCCTTCCTTTTCATTTTTTCAAGGTACATCGGAGAAAGTTTGAAAAAGCGCGAGATAGAAGTTTCGAACAATACATTTCTTTGACAACAGTTTAGCCAAGTTTCAAATACTTCGTTCATCGCTTTCTATTTATACCTTTGCAGCATTTTCATCGATTGTGTAAACGAGTAAAAAAATAACATTTTGTCAATTTATTAGCGAAGCTTGTAAGAAGCGAACAAAATATTAGTTTACATTTATTAACGCTAGAAACACCAGTCGGGTCATTTTGACCCATTAGCGAATCGATAAAAGTTACTGGTTTCGCTAATAACTACACCGCAGACTTTTATGCAAATTCATATTTCTGACGGTATGATTTAAAAAATCGGACCTCGATAAAAAATTGTTTCACCTACCAGGTATTATAGACAGCACTATACTTCAAATTTGATATATTTTATATATTTCTTCGTATTGTCTGCATTTTGTGGAATTTCGTAGTTTCAAATCCCCCATAAATCCATGGAAATTCACAGTCTACTAATAGCTACTCGAATTTTACATATTTTTGTATAACATATATAACTGAACCTAATATGAAACTCAACGAGTAAGTGAGAAACTCAATCGACGACTGAATAAAATATTTCGTTAAAACGAAGGGACGAGCACATTCGCGTTTCAGCTTCGCTTGGAAATCTGTCATCGAACGCAGTCGATCGTTGTGTCTGAAAGCTTATAAAAGTTTTCGATAGGCGATATTTAAATAGCGAAATGTTCTAGCGAGGATAAGTTGAAAAATATTACTTTTCCATGAATTATCGTTAAACGTGTTTGTTTCTGAATGGTCGAAAGAAACCTACCGTTAAATGTATTTCCTTCCTAATGCATTTGTAACTTGTTTGAGTAATGCGCACCATCTCGATAATGCTGTTATTAGAAACAACGATGATACAGAATTACATATATCGTGGCGACGATTACAAAGGAGACGACAATAATAAAAAATGTGTCCGATGTATTCGCTGTTTTCCTTGGGATCACGAAGAATGTGCTTTATGTGCATCATTCACACGTTCAACGTGTACAAGACAAAGAAAATTAATATATTACAATAGGAAATATTTCTTTGTTATTTTTCATTTAAATAAACATAATATCACGTCATTTTTTTATTAAAACAATTATCCATTCGTCGTAGTAAAAATAAGGATTCTTCGGATTTCTTTGCTTTCGCTATTTTTCCAGGTACACGTTCATTACATTTTTTACCATAACTTCGAGACGCTTAATCTTTCGCATAGTCGTCCACTAACACGCACGGTGTCTACCGATACTATCGCGTTTCAACGTTAGTCTCGACGAAGAAAAGAAAGCATGTTGCTCATTTTGGGAAGCTTTTAAAATCAGGTGTCTCGTACCATATTCCGTGAATTGTTACATATTTAGATTTATCGTAAACGCACGAAAAATCAGCAGCCTAATCGTAAGCGTTTAAACACTTTCGTGAGCCAGTGTAAATGGTCGATTTAAAATATCGATCACCATTTAAACTTTCATATGGACGTCACCTACTTTGCCTCCCATCGAATTCCAGCCCCATCTATCCCTCAATTTATCCATTATACTGTATAATTTCCCTTGAAAGTTTCCTCGATCAATCTAGCCGCGGCGCATGGAAATACGAAAGCGATGATAAAAGGTAAAAACGAGCGTATTCTCTTCTAACTGTTTTTCAATAGAGACCGCATTTTCCGGCAGGTTGCTACAAATGAAATATAGATCGATCGAGCACAAGCCGGAACCGCACTGAATAGGAATGTTGTGCAAGCATTTCGCTGCTAATTCACGGATCCTTCGATCGTCGTTTCTCTTCTCTTTTCAACGAATCACAGTATCATCGATCCAGCAGCCTTTTATTTTTATTTCTTCGTACCAATTATTGAAAACCAAACTGTTTTCGTCGTCGGTGGAATTTGTTACCGAATGCCAATCAAATCAAACCAGCGTAGATAACGTCAATTATTCTCTCCAATCGACAAAATAATCCTGTCGTTTGGAAACCTTCCTTTCGTTTCATTTTCTCCCTTTTTTTTCAATATGAACATTTTTTTTCTGCCTATTTAAATCGCATCTACCGCTTATGATCCTTAGCCGCATCTTTGGTATTTGAACACTTTACCGACCGCTAACGATTCAACAGCATACGCACGTCTGACCGGCAGTTCAGGCGCAGATTCTCCCTGGCGCTGGCTCTGTTTCGGTTTAGGCTCTCCAATACCATTCTTTTCGTTCATCGCGAACGGTAAGTTTTTCAAATTGGTATAAAACTGTGGGAGCTTGCAAAACAACGCAACTGACGCAAGTGAGCAAGGTACCTTAGTACTAAATAACAAATTACTGCTCAAATAATGAGAAAGATTGTCGGCGACAAAAAGCCGATTAATAGGCTATCGATCGATAAGCGTTGGCGACAAAAAACCGATTAATCGGCTATCAATCGGTAAAGTGCTAAATTCGATTTGTTAGATTTGTTCTTGAACTTGTTCGCCTTGTTAGGCATCTCAGTGATTTCTATATTTTCCGCACTGGATAATTATACGTTCGATCGCCAGTGGAATGTGACAAGTTTCGCATCTTGGTGGATCCTTTTGTTCCATTAAGTACAAGTGTGTTATTCTTGTGTGTCCTATTGAAAGTCGTGTTACAATCGTTTGTTTTCTTCTATCGACAACACTTTTCTGTCTTTTCTTATTTACATTGCCCATGATTTTGTCCACATTCGTTTCTTTTCCCTTTTTTCATGTCGAGTTTCTCTTTTTCTTCGATTACTTTCGTTACGTCTTTCACGATATCTTCGTATACTGCGACTCTACTTGCCTCACTGTTTGTTCATCGACGCGTGGCTTCTGCTAATTCATTGTCTCTTACTCCTTGATAAGATGGTAATCGTGCAATGACAATGATACAACACGTGCCATGATTCTTTGACATGATAAGCCAGCCTTTCGTTCCTTCTCGCAACAAAATCAAACGCCGCTTTTAAGAATCAAGTTTGGTCACGCGAAATTAACTCGTTCGTACGTTTAGGTAGATAGAAATGATTTTGTGAGAAAGCGCGTTTCTAGTTTCTCTGATAAGTCAGATACGCAAAATTCGATGGACTACACGCACATAGAGACTTGGATGGCGATAGATAGACTTTCGTGACTGACTGTGTATTTTTGCTCTTTTATTATGGCGACACGCACCCGCACTAAGCCGCAATTTCACTTAATTATGGTTTCATCGCGACGCACCATGCAGGACAAAGGCTTTAATTTCAAGGCACAATCGATAACGCGAGAAATTCGTTGCCAGGCTGAAGAGCGTTTTCTACATCGGATTGCAGCGGGCTTGCATATAGTGCACTTAACATCAATAAAGCTGGCCTGATATTACCGCGCAGAATACCATAATATCTCGTGTAACATATTTAAGTTTCAATTGGAATTTAAATCAAGCACGCAAGTCATTTAACGATACGTTGCTGCAGAGAATTTATCTGACGTTTCGCAATCGAATTATATACGTTGTCGTTTGATATTTCTACGCGGACTGCGGATTTTTTAATGCGATAATTTACACTTTTATAAATCCGAATGTAACAAACTCGAATGACCACTTTGAATAGTTGGTCCGCTTCTGGAATTTTACATTTCAACATAAATGCATAAAAATTCGCAGTGTACTCGTTACAATTTAAAGCTGACTCTATTAACATACTCGTAAACACGTGGCAAATCTGCACGAAATCAGTGACCCAAATATCGCACATTTCCCTAGCACACGCGGCAGATCAATCTGCGTATTAATTTCAACAAAATTCAACAGAGAACGTGTTTCTTTCATCTCGTAGCCCGTTTCCATCAGTTACACGTCGCTTACTTTCCATATTTTATAGCCAACGTGCCATTCGCTATCCTCGTCTCCGCGGAGAGATATGAAAAGTTAAAAGCACCTTTTAAGTTTCAAATAATGATGGCATATTTTTCACTGCACTCGTTAAGTGGAAATTGCACCGATATCTACGCTCCACGTATACACCTTCTGTGATATATGACTGCAGTGTACAGATCTGATGATATACGGTCCAATCATATCGATAGCGTGTAGTTAAGTAAGAAACATAATCTCCTATCGTATATGAGCTATGTACACTATGATTTACAAGTTTAGCATTATTTTAAATTTACCATCTGAAAATTGAAAAAATAGATTTTAGTTTAAAACCTTGTTAAATAAACGTTCATACAGTTTACTTAAACTATTTTTATAATATTTTCAGAAGCTTCTCTTACGTTGAAAATACATGTAATGCATAGTGTTTAATGGGTTTCTGTATAACACTTTTATGTACGTGCTGCGTTATAAAATGTTCAAAAATGTTGAAATATAGCAAGGGATATAATTTATTAATCGCTGTCGCGACGATATTACGATAAAATGCACGAAAGTTTCAACGTTGAAACGTCTGTACGTACATCGCGCGGAATATCCGCAGGAAATTTCGTGATAACTGCGAAGTATATGAAAAATATTTGCTGAACTTTGTGAACACGAAACGTCATTTATATGATATGCCAAGGTATATTTATCTTCCATCGTCTCTGTATCCATCTTTCATATTTTGCTTCTGAAATAAAATAGAATCCCGAGATACGCATAAATCGTCCGATACACAGCGAACGATTTAAATATCGAAGGAACGGGTGCGAGATTTAAGCAAAACAAAATACAGTAATGTCTGGATAATTGTCGGTCACGATGTTACTCGCAATTACCTGGTTGTCATCTCCATCGCTATAGGAGAGTTGTCGCTCAAGGGGCCCTAGCCTTCCTTTTGACACATCACGAAACTCGAGGACCGATTAGCGTAACTTAATACGAATTCAAGCGCTCACGAGACGATATTAATCCAATAATGAAAATGTTGTATTTTCAAAATTTTGTAAATTAAGCTTTTACCAACGTCTTTGTGAGATTTTTCTGATTAAAGTAACACCAAACACGATATACTTTAAATCACGTTTACCTATATATTTAATAGGCAAAAGAAAACAAGTCAGTGTCATTAACCAGTTAGCTGTTGCGACCTCGTTGAAAAGCGTGTACCTAAAATGTGTCGCTAAAAGAAAGCGACGACGAGTATACTCGTCAAACACAGAGTATGCGTGACTGTTATAATATAGAATTAAATTGTGATGAAACGACTGTTTTATCTTTTAATTCTATTACTGACAGGGCTCGTCATAACACAAAATATTGCCATTTCTTCGTGACGAGTATACTCGTCATAAAACAGCTAACTGGTTAAATAAGCAAATATGTTTCGAATTATATAGTGTTTGGTTCTCCCTTAATCAAAAAAATCTCACGATTGCATTGGTAAAAGTTTTATTCGACGAAAATTAGAAATAAAATCGTTGAATAAGTATTGTTTAAACGATATGTTTCTCTTTATCAAGCCGACTCTCAGACCTGTTCCTCTTTCACTCGCGCTATTCTTCTTTACGTTCGGCAAAACACCGGGCCGTATCTATACTTAGAACCAAGTCCTGTACGCGATAATTGCTGGGCGTGGATCCCGATTTTCAAGCAATTATCGAGACATTACTGTACACCTATATGAAGAAGAAGGTCGTATCGCAATTAGGGGTAAGGAGGAAGAAGAAGAAGAAAAGGGAAATAGAAGAAAGTTAAGGTAAGATGGGAAGGAGCCTTTTAGTTAAAACCTTTTCTTGGTTAAAAATCTACTGTTACTATTAAATGTTATTGTTGGAAAACTTACATATTTCCAAGCTACGATAAATGGTTGATATTTTCATAAAATAGTAACAGTAATGGTAATAATACTTTATGATATATCAGACTTTACATCTATTAGAAGAAGGTTCCTTGGCCTTAAAACATACGTTAAACATTACATTGCATATAGTATATAGTAATAATATAGAGTATAATATACAGTAACAATATGATATGCATAAACATAAACTATAATACTTGTAATATTATACAGTGGCTATTCCTTAATTATATCATATTATACTCATTGTTATATATCTTGACTTGAGTATACTAATTATTCTAGTAATAAAATCTCTTTTCTCGCCTTTAAAGTACGCGATACGATATTTGAATCATTGTCTTTTGTACGAATAATAAATACAGAGATAGAGCTATACTTAAATATTAATGCGAGTAACTGAGTAAGATAAGAAGAAAAGGGATTCTAAAGACACGAAACTTAACCCACCTACAACGTCCGTATAATCACTGCTTTCACGATGCTCGAAAGAAACTTAATATTCCTTAATTATCGACGATATCCAGGCTGACATAAGCGTTTTCCCCGGGGGTGCATTGGACGAAACAGGTCGTCGCAAGGGCCAACACTTCACGTCAGCAACAAGAACCCCTCGAACATGGTGGAACATCCGTTGAGCCGGGTTCTTTGGAACATTTCACGGGACTTGAAATCCATTAAAATTGAGCAGGATAAAACTGAGCCTGATTGAAATGTCTATGGAAGCCGAACCGTGAAAGGATACGGGCTCTTCTGCTTTCAGAGACTACCGAATCGATGAAAATGGATCGAGAACCGAGGCGGAGTATAGAAGCATCTTAAAATTGCTTGAAACGAATTTCATCCGAGAGCTGAGCTATTTGCGGAGAAAACGCTGAGTTTAGAATGAAGTTTACAGATTCTTTGTAGTGTATAAGTTATCTTTATGTTGGTATATAGAAAGATATTTTCATGTTCTCAATTTATAATACATTATAGATTATGTCTTTTTTTTGTTGGTGATACTAATGTATTAGTATTTATATTATCAGTATTAGCATATAAGTATTAGTTTTATAGTCTAATAAAATTACGAATTTCAATCAAAAATACATACATAATACTTCGCTTTCTAAAATACTTAAGCACATGGTAAGAGATTTATGAAACGTATTTTAGAAGTGCTTTTTCAATAATTACGCCGTACGTGATAAATTTAGAAACACGGGTTACACGGCTCCATGTTGCAATCCAGATTCCAATACCTTGTCGTTTTCCTAATTTTCAATTACCGAGGGATCGTATTCATTTTACAGGCGGCAACTCAGAAATGTGAAATATACAAGTTCGTTCTATGTTTCTTCTTCAGCTATTCCAGCAGACTAAGTCTCACACAGTAATTGCAGTTGCTGGTCATTGAAATAGAACCGCTGTTTATTAATTCCAGGAATACCTACAATTTAATTTAATTACGGTGAGATATACATATATAATTGAAATTAATTCAGAAATTAATTAGTTCATCTTAAATCGTTTCAGATTTTATGTCTTTTGCATATTCCTGTCAGCAATTGCGATGAAACAAAATCTCTGCGTCGGCGAAAATTTGTTATTATTCCAAGGTAGACATTCCCTCACACATTTTGTCATAAACGCAAGTATTCTAGGGCATAAAAAGATATAATTTTTTTTCTGGAATTTGAGATTTTATTAGACCGCCAAAGGGCTGAACAGTCTTGACGAGACATTGTCGTACTCGAGATAAACTGTTCAAGGACCGATATCAATCTCGTCTCGTAGAAGCATTCCTCGAATTTTCTACCATCTTTGGTCGAATAATAAACATACACTGCAGACGTAGCTTCAGATCAAAGATTGACAAGTCACTGACAGATTCTACATGACAATATTAGGTCACCAAGTAAGTTCGTGCCACGTTGCGTTTACACGTTTCGTGTCTAACGAACGTAGAACGATGAAAGGGTGTTCCAATATCTGTGTTAATATCTGTGTCGTTCACAGAAATGTTTTGTCGTTTCGTATTTGCGTAAAGTAGTTTATGATCCCTTAAAATCGCAATCTCAACGCTGTTGTACGTTTTCATTTCACCTGTTTACCTTTTATTACAAATACTCTTGGCTGATGAAAGTTTATTGGAATAGCTAAGTAACGTTTTGAATTCTAAGATCTACGCAGAATAGTCTTTGGTTATTTTTAACTGACAATCCTCTAAAACATAGAACTCTCTACTGAGAAAATTTCGTTAGAATGAGAAAACAGTTCTGCGTGAACTTTGTCCGATCTTCAAAACTGTTCCAATTAGAGAAGGATTTTTGTGTTTCTGTGGGTTCACGGTGATGGAACGCTTGAAACGTTTTAAGAAACATTCCTCCTATTGGCGACAGCGAGCTTCAAGGCATTTTAACTCTGTTGAAGAATTTAAAGAACGAATCTTTTTCATCAGTTAACTGCAACGATGGTATGCAATTAGCGCGATGTCTTTACGAGAACATCGTTCCCATGAGATAAGTTTCACCAGTGGAAACGTTTCGGTGACGGGGGAACTCTAACGAGAAGAAAATTTTTCAAGTTGAAAACGCGAGAAGAAAATAATTAAATAAGTTACATCGATACTCGATGCAAATATCTAGAAATTAATTCGGAAGAAACGTTTCCTATTGAACGAAAAAAGTGGTAACAACGATGATGTGTTTGCAACGAGCTAATAAACGAAACAGAAGATTATAAAAAGCCATCCATTTAAAACGAGGATAATCTGGTTTTTAATTTTAACGATTTAACGCAAGGTAGATACATAAAAAGGCAACGAAGTATTTATTAATTGAAGCAGGAAAAACGTTTCGTTTAACAATAAGAAGATAATCTGATTTGGGCGGTTGAACTAAAATTACAAAAAGACAAGCAAGTTTGAAAAACACGAAAAACCTTCCGTTTAATCATAAGAGTATAATCTGTTTTTAACACGAGAAATAAATCATTGAAGAAAAATCATCGAAATATTTGCCAACTGAAATATGTTAAAAATCTATTGTACGGTCGGACGATATCGTTGGGAAGAAATTGTTCGCGTGTTTTCAAGCTACGATAAATGGTTCGTATAATCGTAGACCAAGAGCGACACGTTGGTGTCCCCATGTTAATAAGAGTCGCTGTATCTCGAGTGGAACGATTTTATCGTTCTCCTTTACAAAATACTCTCCTAGAAGCGCAACGAAGAGAACGAACGCAGAAAGTAGTGCACAGAATAGAATAATAAAAGCTACAAGCATTTTTCTTGCCGGCTGTATTTATAGTTGCAACAACTGCAACTAATTCAGTTGCAACACATGCAAGCTGCACGTGAACCTCTGAACTTTTGACCCGACAAACCAGAAACCAATATGCACATATAGTACGTATATACGACGTGTAGCGCGTATACAGGAGATTCGTGCAAGGTAACAAGTCCGCATAAACCGATCCGAGGCGAAACCACGAGATTCTAATTATTGCTTTCGAATAAATAAATGAACGACCGTTCCGCTATGGAAACGCGCGTAGGACGAAAGAATTACGTAATTGGAGCATCGTCGGAACTTTCGGAGCATCGACCAAATTTTTATCCGATATCAAGGGAAGACGATTGCAGACATAGCGCAAGTGATTTTAAACTATAGTATCACTGCACTGGAGAGTTTCCAATCCTTTTCGATATGTTCGTGCTTTATTAAAAGAAAGCAAGTACGAGAGCAGCTTCGGCACGTTGAAGCCTGGCCATCGCCAATTATTAAGTTGTTCGAAAAGTGTCTTTCTTTTACAGTCACGTCTTTTACAACGATGCATCTTTATACAAACTTGAAACCTAATCCGTCGAACATTGTGATCTTTATTTTGATAGAACAAAATGGATCATACGTAATTCGATAAAATATAAAACGGATATGTTGTTATTATTATTTTCTTATAAAACGAAAGAAACTTTTCGGACGACCTAATATTATACGTACAAAGAGATTTTGAAGTACAGAGTGTCCCGGCTTTGTTTACGATCGTATGAAACAATTGGTCGGGACTCATTTAGCCGAGACGCTCTGTATAACAAACGATTGTTTATATTTTATTGATTCTTTAGTCAGAATCAACAAATACGCCAGTGTTTTATAATTACTTATGTGATTTATAAAATTCTGCTTAATTTCATGAAATTTTGGATGGAAATTCGTAGCTTCGATTTCAAGCGAAATCCACCAAACAGTGGTAATTTATTCTTTAGGGAAATTTCAGGCAAATTTATTCCATCAAAAGAAAAGAACATTATTTCACATTTCCTTCCAACAAATAACAATTTCAAACCTCAAACAATAAAACTCTGTCCCCATTGAACAACTTGGTCGAGTCTTACAACTCCCAGAGAAGTAACTTTCAGCGGGCGTGGAAGCTTCTGAAATCGAAAATCGAAAGAAGAACACGCCACTCTGGCCACCTTTTCGTTCCGTCGAACCTCACGAACGCTTCTCGTTTCCGCCGAATTCCATTTTCCCCTTTGCTCGCCTCGAAACCGGATCGTGCACGTTTTCAAACACTGGTAACACGTTTCTCTGACGTTGCCACGCTGAATAGAACCATTTCTCACGTATTTCCCCGATACGTGTATATACGTATTGAAATGGTCGCAAGCTGCTCAGCTTTCTTATCAAACATTCAATAGGAAAGCTACACAGAACCAAAGCGGGAGAACCTGCACGAATTCCACCTTACTAGACGCTACCAGGAATAAAGATAAAATCTTTTTCTCGTAGAAGAGCTGTTCCTTGTTGCTGTTTTCTCTCGCTGAAAAATTTACAGATATTTGGCAGAAAAGTTTGAAATGCGTGTCGTAATATGATTGATAACAATTAGGATAACAATTAACAGTGTTACGGTATACCTGATGATGGAGGATGATGGAGAAATGCAAAATTTGTGTCCCTTGAGGCGCCTAAAATTCTAATAAGGCGTCGTTCTAAAAATTCTGTGATATAAAAATACCATATTTTTATTATTATTCTGTTTCAAAAAATTGCCAGCAACCTTGGAAAATGGAAAGACGTGACCAGAAGGCAGAAATTATAGAAGCTCATAATTTCGTCAAAGTCTGGTATTCAGTACGATACAGCCGAATTTATGTCCCATGATAAACAATTATTACTTCCCCCATAAGTATAAAACATATTCGTGCTACACGTATATACAGTCCGCCGCTGTAAGATATTTGGAACGTGAACAAATATACATACGTGTGTTACTCGATGATACCTCATTAATAAATCGTACCCATTGTGTACCTTTTCGTATCGTATATCATCCATAGACCAATTAAATCGATCGTATTAACCATATCGTATTACTGAAAATAATGTTGTCGGATGACTATACTAATTACTTACACGCTACTTCTATACTCGTAATACAAATTTGACCTTGAACTAACTAGGCCTTTGAACATCGCAGTCAAAAATGTCCAATTTACTGGCGCAATCGAAAAAACAAAAATTCGCCTGCGTAGTCAAGTTGTCTGAAGTTCTCGAAATTTACATTTATGCTACGCCGGTTATCAGCTTCGAATGTAGTTTCGTTGTATGCTTACGAATTGCGTAAAGCCAAGTTCAATTCCCGTGTACGTCAGGCTGAAATAAGTAAATACAAGCGTTCGATTCGATGAAATAGAGCGTTTACGACGTACTGGCGAATTCTCACGAGTTTGGACATTTTTCACCGAGTACGCACGTAATTGTTTGGAAAAAGAAGGGTTCGTAAATCTTAAAATATGACTCCTCTCTTATCCGCTTTCGATTTCTGATTTCTTATAAATCACAACGGCTCGGGACGAAGGCAGGAAAATTACGCGAGAACACTGCGCCAACGTTTTCTAAACTCTAAACAATTTTGAACCGTGACGGATGCACGCACGAAACTGTGAAACGAAACACGCTAAAATTGTCCTATACCGTTTTGCCAGTTCTCGTCGCGAATTTCTACTAACTGTAACGCGATACTGCTATCGAATTTATATTATCTTTTATTCCGAATAATCGTAAACCAACAGACCTTACATAGAACGATTTAACGAAAAAAAGGAAAATTATCTATTTGCAGAGAGCCTCGTCTCGATCGGACGGCAACTTGATTCCGTATTACCGTGTGTTCTCATAATTTCAAAGAATTATTCCGCAAATTATTCCTCAAACTTAATAATCTAGCAAGTACCTCGATACTGTTGTACAGAGGATAAGAAAATGGGGTTCCATTAAAAAATATACCGGTGATTCTAGAATCGTCATGGAGAGATGACCTTGAGGAAGAAATTCTTCCGACCGATACATGTACCACTCAAAATGGTTTAACTTTGTCCTGAGCAGTTTTTTCATACGATAGTATCTATAATTGTCTGCGACATTTTTTTACGACACCAGCTTTTCCGGTAGCCTCTTGCAACCTATTAATATTTGAACAATAGAAAGGAAGAAGAACGATATCGATATCGTGCAAACTGCTCGCTATTACCAAATGTTCTTTTCATTAACCCGTACCATCTTCCCTCTAACTAATGTATTGTTCGCGAGGTATACAGTAGATACATAGAACTATTGTTAAAGCGAAGCACGATGCAGCGTGAACGTCTAGAACGAACGTCTAGAACGTGATAAATGTCTTTTCAGTTTTCGAGCTTGAGGAAAAGCACTTCACCGCTTCATTACCTCAGCTAACGCTGCCCTCGTCCTTAGAACTGTCTTAAGACGGAACAGTTTGAAACGAGTTTATGGCACGTCGATTTTACTGTCAACGAAAGTTGGACGGCTGGATTACGGGGTTGACAGCGTGTTATACATAGTTTGGAATAATCTCGAGTTTCCAGTGACGAGCAGCCACCTTTAATGAAAGTCGTACAACACGGTTATCATCATAGGATGGATATTTGAAAATGCTCGCTTGCGCGAGAAAGAGAAATATCATGGAAGAAGGCAGTTACTTTCGTTACAGGCAATTCTTAAAATTCTTCAATGCGTTGGTGGTAGAGAGTTTGAGATACGTGGTATATCTGATTCAAGAACAGACTGTGCACAAAAGCAACTCGATCAGTAATGTCAAAGGAGGATGGTGAGGGAATGCCAAATTTGCACTTCTTTGCACACCTGAAACTCTAATATAACATTGTTCTGTAAGTACGATATCATCTGTGGTAAATGTAATGGGAAAGTTGTAGAAAATGTAAGTGAAATACTTAAAATACATTGCGTCTTGTTTTAAGAGTAAATTATAGTACAATTAGAGACGTATTTCATGGAATATTGGCATTGTAATACTTTACCCTAATTTATCGAGTTTTATTGTTATTAATTAACAATTTCAGCAACACGCTTCTACACGCTATATAAATATCGACTTCTTTTTATAAAATAGCGCTTAGATTTCTGTTTGAAGTTAAAAAATTTTAATTCGCTTTTTACTACTTTGCCATCACATTTGCCATAAATGTTTGCACTTTCACGATACTCTAGGATTTACATGGTGTCTTTTAGAATTCTAAATGCCCGAAGAGGTACATATTTGTTACATTTGGCTGTCCTTGATTTTCTGGAAAACGAAACGACAAACAAACAAATTCTTATTTTGTATTTTAAGTTATTATTCCAAGGTAATAATATTATTTTAAGGTCGTTACCCCGTAAGAAGTTTTCTGGAGAGATAATGTTTCTAGCGTGTTTGTTTCGAACGCGGCTGACCATAAACTATCCAGTTTCACTGATGCTCTCCCACCGCTCTTTCGCACTTCCTCGTTTCTGACGTTGTGGCCATACGAATGAATCACGTTATACGTCGACGTAACGTTTTCTGCGTGCATCGGAGATAGTTGGAAAATTGTTTCGATAGAAAGTTCCAAGCAATGGGGAAAGTTTAAAAGCTCACGCAAATTCATCCTAAACTGCGTTTGTAACATTCTCGAATTACACGGCGGTTAATCGAACAATTGCTCGAGCATGGAATTTACCTTTATAATTTGAAAATAAAGTTTCTCGTTTCTCCCTCTAATTTTCTGCCGATACAATTTTGCAAACTATAGCGAAGTTGCATACACACGAGTATTTAGAAAATACAGGGTGTAATTGTAACAAAATTGTAAAATCGAATACTTCTTTGTGTTGTGCCATTTTTGAAACTTGGATATTGCGTGGTTCATATAGCGACGATTATCGTCCGCGAGACTCTAAAGCTATAAATCACCAACTGATAAATTGTGATTACCTTGTGGAGTGAATCTCATTACTGGTAAAGGAGATATGCCTTGAATGAGATCCATTACGCAATGCATTGATTCTGAAATAACCTATTAATCAAACGAACTAATGAAAACCGCCGTTACTAAGCAAACCGATGTGAAACTGTATTTATGTCCATTAATAAATTAAAAACGCCAAATGAGTTAATTCGTTGGTACTTTTCTTTTCGCTATATCGAGTGCCATCTACCGAGCTCCTTCGTGCATTATATAAAATAGACATATTAAATAATCAAATTTTCGCCGATACTTGTTCGAAGCAGATCGATTAACTAAAAGAGGAAGCAAGACGATAAATTGCCATGAAAATAAATACTGAGTCAAAAAAAGAAGGAAAAACGAAAAAATACAAGAAAAAATTAGATAAAATAGTTGGTATTGAACGTATTAAAGATAGGATAGAATTGAAACCATAAAATCTGTGCATACATAGAACAGACACATAGAACATAAATCTTGTGGAATTTCCACTATACCATCGTATCGATAGAAAGTATATTGAACAATAAATCTTGCATCATATTTGTATGCCTTTATGACCTTAATAAAATAAAAATTGTCTGCCAATATTGACAACAATGATACATACACACACATATATCATAAATAATTTTTTATAATACATATATATCATAAAAAATATGATTAGTAACAGTAATATTATACTGAATTAATATTATATAATACTAAATTAATAATTATCATAAAAAATACATGTAATATATATTACATATACTTTTTTACTTGTAATATATGTATATTACATATATTTTTTATAATCGAGTGAATAAATTCGAACTTGTAATTATTATAATAGAAAAGTTAATTATATTCTCGTTTAATAAAAAATATGCGTCTGTGTATGGTATAAAGTAGTGACGACAAGTATGTCTTGCTCCTTTTTCAAAAACAGTTTGAAGAGACAAACAAGAGGGAACAAAATTTAAAAATAATCGCATGTAACATTCTAAACAACTTGTATTTACATTACCACCGGTGTGTAACTTCAAATTGAAACAATAATACTGTATATATGTATAGGAGATAATAGGTAATAAATCTACATATAATGATTAATAATTAAAAAATAATTTGAAATATTAATAGATACAATGATAGCTATCAAAAAATACTACCTTTTAATAGATCATAATATACAGTAGATTACTCTGCATAATACTCGTTATTATACATTATTATTTGGTCACAGAGAATTACTATATACAAAAGAGAAGCTATTGGAAGCGTAAGACATTTTTATACTTTGCACGAACCTGAAACTTGCCTTTTTGCTAAAATAGCCCACATTAATAAGCAAATTAGTTCTATATATGTATTAAAATCAATAAGAAAGATATAGAAGCCAAACCCATTAAGTATGAATATTACGCCGAAAAAAAACGGAAAGATCTCCCTCCCAAAAAGTTCTTAAGTTTAATAACTTCTCGTTAAAATTTTCTCCAACTACAAATTTCTAATCTCCATTATAGTAAAAATTCATTGCATTGGAACTAATATCGAAAAATTGCCTAAAAAATCTTCTATTAACATTATATAATGTAAAATTCAATAACATAACATAGAACATTAGAAAAAAATACTTAAAAATCATCTGTTCGCAAGATTAAGTCAAACATATCTCCCAGAATAACAGAGATTCTACGAAATTCAAATACTCTAATATTCAACGTATTAAGCAGCTAATATCTCCAAAGTTGATCGCGTAATTAGAAGGAAAAAACAGCTACCGAAGCGAGACTCAGAAGAGATCCTACTTAAATCTTAGATAAGACCGCGAGGGAGAACTGTTGAGACGATGCAACTTACGACGAAAAAACCTAAGCGCCACCTGTCCATCGATAGATGATAATTATTTTTTTAATTCGTCGCGGGGAAGAAACAATCATCGTGTCGGTAATACCGCCGATTATCTTCTTCCTATCGATCGGTAAGGACGAGTCAAAATGGCGGTGGGGGGTGTTTATTGAGCCAAGAGAGCCTCAAAAAAAAAAGAGCAATCCTGAATTCCTCAACATAACAATCGTGCACGCAGCATCCTTATCCCGCCAAAGTTTCGACATTTTATTACAGTTTGGAAACTGTAAACGTGAATGATGAAAAGAAAAATTAGAGAACGCACGTTAAGAGCGTGTAGCGAAGCGGCTACAGGACGAATCGGAAATCTGAAAGAGAATGAAAAGGCGCTTACCGGTATTGTTGTCCGGGATACAACGAAAAGAACCAGCCCTCACTGTGGCCGCCGCACCACTACTGACAACGAAAGCTTAAGCACCGCACGACCAAAGTGATAGGTCGACGCGCACGCGTCCTGCGAACGTTCACCTGGGAACAGGTTGATAAAGCACCATCTACTGGGGGGTTGATGGAGCAAAACTTTACCGTTTTATCATTCCTTAACATTAAGAAAGTTTGCAATCCATTTACCGTGCCTGTGCAAGAGCATAACTAATAGTAACTAGTAGAAACTTTCTATATTTATACATAACAGATAGCAAGGCATGTATAGAAATTTGGGAATGCTTACAAGAAATCAAATTTGTTAGGTAAACATGCCGGAGCCGGCCGTAACAACACACATACAAGTCACGTCTAACTTTGAATCAAAACATGCCTGATCGCATCCTTCATTTTTTACAAAAATAATAGAAGGCGTCCATACAGATTTAACAACGACATTTATATAAAGAATTTATGATCGAAATGTACTAAAATATAAAAGTTACTTCGATTTCTACTGTAAATATAATAAAAACAGAATGAACCTATGTTGTTCACTGTTAATAAACTATATATAGTTATTTATAATTTAATCATATTGCCTATTAATTGGATACCTATCACACGTGAATTAATTAAAAAAGAATATAAACGTATGCATATGTACGTCTATCTTTGTTAAAATAGATCAAATCTTACCAAACGTTTCACATCAAATATCGAATTGTCATCGTTGATTGCCACATTTATACGTCTCTCCCTTTTCGGAGTCATCTTCGTAATCAACCAATAATCTACACAAAAAATACCCAAAACTATAGAATAAATGTATAAAACTCAGTCAATTGTATCGAAATAAAGCAATAATTGTACTCAAATTTTGTCTCAGAAACGTAATACAAGCAATTGATAACACTAACACTTAAATAGATGGTCGACAACAAACGAACGATATAAATTTCGCTATAGAACTTTTACTATATAAGAACGCATTGTTTACACATATCTGTTAAATATCAATGGAAAACACTGGAATAGAAACACTACGTAATTGGAATCACCCACGTCAAAGGACGATATATCTTGACACCGTTTTTCAACAGTACAATTACTTCCCGCGCCAGAACTTCAGCTAGCTGATTCCTGATTAGCTTGAGCGGAACAGTTCCTCATTCGTTCGAAGCCGCGCGCAAAATTGAAATATTGTATGGCGGGAAATTTGTATCGGTCAACAAACTCTAATAATTTCAGAGTAGATAATTATAATTGCGTATAGAAGAAATATGTTTAACAAATCAGTAAAGGTTATAATAAAGAATATAGTTATCAGAGATTGTGGTCTGTAGATTTATTATTAATTAATCACATAAAATATATTGTTTGGTCAATTTCTTAAAACTATGTACATTGATATATACGTTTGAAAACTTGTAATATTTCTTTTCTTTTTTCTTTCTTTCTAACAAGAAAATTATCACATTTAAGTTAAATAAGAAATAATCCACGTATAATACATAGATACGTGTAACAAACAATTAATAATATTTATGTTAGTTATTTTATAAACTAGCTGATATACTAATGAATTTTTTTCACATTACAACTAATAGCAAAGTTAATTTTTTAAAATAATTTAAGATTAACTTTCCATATTACACATATATGATTGTTATTGTTACTTTTCACAACTTTTGGTTGCTCACGCACACGCACATACACTCACATACATAATAAAAATTCTGACATCTTATAATTTTTCAACATTAAATGTAAATTAGGGACTGATCTATATGCTCATAAACTGCATACGTTATATTGGCATCGCTTTAATCATTAAACGGGAACAAAAAAGGGATCATTTTCTTTCAATTAAAGAATGTTTCATATTTTGGATGTTTGTATCATATATATGATTGTACGTTTTCAATATCCCTTTCTTTAATTACTTAATTACACAATTTTATCGCAAATTTTTTTCAATTTGTCATTAAGTTTTGGTTCTTCTTTGATTAGATTCGTTCCTTGACATAATGTTATTAATTCAGTTTTTCCCAGATGTTCTCTTAAGGCATCTGAAATTTAAATTTAAGAGAAACATTAGCAAAATTTCATTAGTTCTTCGTGTCTTCAATTATATGATTACATTTTATATTGTATTTCAATAATACCTAAATTAAGAATATTTTCTATTAGACTTAAAACATTATGCAAAATTGGTACTTCCAAACTGTTTAAAGTAGTAAAAAGTGTGCAAAGCTTTTCTCCTATATCAGCCTCAAGAAGAAGATTTTCACATTCGATCAGGGAAGTTGTAGTTAATATCATCAAGCTAATTAAAGCTTCATTTAACATTAAAACGTGTGGTGTTGTTAACATTTTGACTAGGTGCTTCACAGCTCCATGTTCCATTACTAGAAGTGCTATTTCTCTATTTCTAATGATGTAAAACATAAATATTAATAATTATACATACATATAATATATATAAACTTTATGCATAAGATATGTAAATTTTACAAATATGTATTCATTAAAACTAATCAACCTGCTATTATTAATTAGCCAAGCGATTAAACGATTTGCTTCGCCTTGAACTCCAGGATGTTCCTCAACTTCGCACCAATTAACAACTTTCTTTATTAAACCATCCCTTTTTCCTAATTCTATGGCAGCCTCACCTGTAATAATAAATAAATTACCTATTCTTCACATCTTTTACTTATCTGCTAATTTCTCCAAAATATATATTTTTTCTATGTATTTAAAAAATGTACATGAGAACTACTGTTAACATACTTTGGCCATCAATAACAATCCTTAAAGTGCCCAGTAGCTTAAATACAACTGGATAAGATGAAACATTCAGCATAGAATACAAAATGTTTATTAACCCATCTTTTAATATTACAGGTTTATTATCCACGGGAATAACAAGATTCCTCAAAGCGCTGAGTAGTGCATGTTGAAATCTTATATCAGCTATATCTGTATTATTTTTCTGTAGCAGTTTCAGAAGGTTGCAATGAACACCTTGCGTAACCATGAGTTTGCAATGAGCATCGGTACGCGCAAAATTGCCCATTGCTAAGACGGCTGTAATTTGTAAATCTTTATCTTCGCTTTCGAGCCACTCAATTAGCTTTTTATATGCAACACCATTACTTTCATCATATAAATAATTCATACTATCATCTAAAATATGACATTACATATAATATACTTATAAAATACAGTTAAAGTACTTATTACTTCCGCTTTGGTTAACATACCTCCAGTTAATATAAGAACAATTAAGTTGCAAGCGATCTTCAACACAGATCTTGTTTCTTCATCTGTACAGTACGGACTATGTTTTTCCAACAATTTTAACAGTAACTCACAAACACCTGCTTTAGCAAGGATCAATTTGGCATTCTCTAAAATATTAATATGGATTAATACTAGTCAACATTTTATATTATTATTGCAGATAATTAAATTAAACATATATAAAATGATACCATCTTCTGCTTGTCCATGAAGAAGTTCTAAACACATTTCAGAAAGTTCTGATGATGTATCAGTGGATAAGATATTTATTAAAATTTTCATAACCCTTTCATCTAAAAATATTATGTTAGCATCATTCAGTATTCCTAGTATCAAAAGAGAATGCATTGCAGCCTCTCCACCTGTAGTTCCATCAATTTCCAGAATACTGCAGATAATTGGCACTACTTCTTGTTTCAGTGCCTAAGAAGAAAATAAAGAAAGACTAGTATCTAAATAAAATTATTCTAAATGAAAATTTTATATTCTATATAATATACAGAGAGCATGTAATGTAAACTTTTTGACAATTATACTAATACAATCGTAAAATGATACAGCAAACAAGAGAAATATTAATAAAAATATTATACCTCTGTATGAAGAGACGGTCGGTCAATAAGAAAGTTTAGCAAAAGTCCTGCAGCAACATTGCGAAGAAATGGTGCACCTTCTACATTTTGCAATGTAATACTTTTCTCCAATACTGCCAAAATTGATATCAACCCATTTTTGTCCTCAACAAACTTTTTACCATTTTCTATAATAATTTTGTAAATATTGTTATAATAATATCCATATAGTCTTAGATTTAATGCAAAATAATGATATTATAATATTAATTTACAAATTAGTTTATTAATATACAAATTAATTATTTTTTGACAGTACCTATAACGTATGTTTTTCCTTTTGTATAGATTTAATTTTAATAAATAGAACTTGTAAGTTGCTATAAGTTTAATTTCTGGAATTTTATTTTTTAATGAGAATCATTTTAATGATACTTCATGCAGTTAAAAATGTATATTCGATAGATAGAAATTAATCAAAAAATAGAAACCATTTGTGTTACTACTATTAGTGATATATTATAATAATGATGGTTTTAATGTTAACTACATACATGAACAAAATTTGGATCATTAGGGATTAAAGCTCCCTACCATTCTCGTAACAAATATTTCCCAAGGCTCTGGAAGTCTGTGTCAATACATCAACGCGATCCTCTTTTAATAGATCTATTAATGCATTTACTAGATCTGTGGTAGTGCATTTTTCTCTTCCCCTTTCACTTTTAGCAATCTCAGCAATTGCTTTAGCAGTCTTTGCAATAATTTCTTTAGATTCATGACGCAATAAGGTTAAGAAAACATCATCTATTGTAAATTCAGTAGCCTCTAAAAACAAATAAAATTTGTCTGTTATTAGAAGTATAAATTATAGACTAAAATATCAAAGTTGATAGCATTTCTCATGAATTTATATTAATAATTTGGAACAAAATTAATAAATATTATATTTTGTAATAATTAGTAATTCTTATATATATTTTCCAAATATTAATTTAAGTCTAAATTGAAACTGGAAGACAAAAAACAGCTAATACCTCCAATTGAAGTTTTGCTAACATTCACAATAGAATCTAGCACTTGAATAATATCTTCAATTTCTTTCTCAGATTTTACAACGAATCTTAGTTCTTCAACTAATTTATCAATATTGTCCTTCAATTCACCTAAAAAAATTATGAACATATAATTCATAAACATATAATCAATATAAATCGTATATATTAAATACATAAAATACATAAAATATACATTAGACAGCTCCAAATTTATATAAGTATTTTATTTAATATATTACAGACGTAATATATAGAAATAATGTCAAGTATACAGGGAAAAAATGTATTTCTTTGGAAATTTAATATACAATATTTTATCTTTAAATTATAACGCTGTAATTATAATACAGATAGTTTATATTTTCTTAAAGTTGTAGACACTATAGAATATATAAAATCAATTTAACATTAATTTCATGAAAGCACTTTAACAAAAATAATTTAAGCAGTCAACAAAATAACTTGTCAATAAGGTTTGACATGAAATATTTCTCCAACTTGAAATTATTGCTAAAAATAGACGGAAATTCATCGCTGATTATACGATATTTAACATAGTTTTTATTACACTACCTTCCATCATATTTTTCCTATTTTAATTTCGAATTTTGTACAAATGGAACTTTTTTGTAAAGTAAGTAACAATTTACTTAATGTGAAGGAAACATCTTTTTAAAGAAACTTCCATAAATTGTGAATCATTAGATAAGAAACTGACATTTTTCTATAGGGTAGCATCTAAAGGAGTCTTAATGCAATTTCACATGCTACAAATAAGTGATATTGTGATATTGAATAATCATATAGAAAAAGAGGATTAGTTTCAAATAATATAAATTTTTTCTTTCAAATGTTGTATTGAAATATTTGCGTCTGAAGTGTGTACATGTATGTAATATTTATGTTCAATCGACAGGTGGCAAAATGAAACGATGCAAATTTTTTCGGTTTTTAGACAGAACTTTTTGTCTTCTAGGGCCTATAATAAAAGTTTAAAACGTAAAGAATTATTTAAGATTAGTTTTATCTAAACATTTTTCCTGATTTCTTAGTTCTAAGCAAGTTTTAAAAATCGTTCAATCCATGAACTATGGACGACGAAATACTATACCACCAATTACGTGCTGTTAGTGCAAAGAGCTCCAAGAAACTAGCTAGACTTTTAAGATAAAATTAAACTCAATTAATTCTTTAGGATCTAAATTTTCATTTGTATATTTTGCATTTTATGCAATAGCAATACATTTATTTAATGCGAAATATATTCATGTCTATTAAAAATTATAATTTATGCAGTAACCGGTAAAGAAACAGCTTTGTGCCGGTTCTGCATCTTGTTTTATTTGTGTTTCTTTCGAAATTTTGTGAAAGATCTTTTTATTCTACTATCTCAATATTATAATGTTACAACAATAAATAGAAAGTGATATAAAAATAATCATGTCAGAAGCAATACCAAAGAAGAAGAAAGATAAATTATATGGTATGTATTTAAATTTAGATTGTTTGATAATTCAAATATTAATACTTCTTTAGTTAAAGTGATACGTGATCCATATTTAAATACAATTTAAAAGTATTATTTTTTTGTATTGTTTCATTTTATATTATTTTGAGGTTATTAAATATATATGAAAAGTACAAAATTTATATTAATCTTTTACAATTTAAGGAAATAGTATAGAATAAATTTATGTTTAGTTCAGTGGTAATAAATTCAAACATAGATCAATTTCAAATTTATACAATTTTACATTTCCACGTGATAAAGTTTGAAATATCATACATAACCTAGTTTTATTTTTACCAATTTTATCAATTTATGTTTCAGAAACATTGTTCCTGGCTGGAGTAGCAGGAATATCTGTTATGGCTGGTTTTTTCAATGCTTTATCATCAGTTAAAAAAAAAGACAGTAAAAATTTTGATATTGGTTTTATGGGAGGGAAAGGTCTTCCTGAGTCTGGTGCAGCACTTGCTACAAGAGCTTTATTATGGGGTTCTGCTTGGGCAATTGGTGGTTGTGGTATACTTTTTTATGGTATTTGGAAGCTTTCTGGAGCTTCAACTGCCGAAGAGTTTCGATTAAAAGTTGGAAATGTTTTACCAAGAATACCAAAAAATGATCCTCCTCAGAGTAGAACTGAATTTGAAAACCTTACAGATTTACTGAGATATGTCTCTGAAGAATGGGGTACAGAAAAATAGTGTTACTTATATATAAATTAGAAAAGACTCTAGATTTAAAGTATTTTTTACAGCTTTACAGATCTAAGAAATATTTTTAATCTAAAGTCTGTAAAGATCTAAGAAATACTATAAAAGCCAAAAATCACAAAAATAATTATTTGATATTAACTCATAAAAGGATAGTTTTAAATGTGTATAGTAAAATAAATGAAGAATCTTATACTGCTGGTTTGTCATATAATAACTGCTATTTATAATGTAATATTTCATTTTGTATTTGTGTATATATAGTGCATATATATATATATATATTTGTACATTATTAATATACAACTCTAAAAGTTTGATCATATTAAATTTTCTTCAAGGAATATAAAATATTTTAATTGTGGTTCTTCTAAAAAACAAATAGTTAAACATATGTTTGTTCGTAAGAGTAAGCTGTTATGTTTAATAGCTATTTTATTATATCTGTATGTAAAATAAATGTCTTTTAATTCCGTATTCATTCATTTATAAAATTTGTAATATTATTTTAAATAATAAGTTTTGTTTAAATTAATAAAATGATATACAATTAATTTTTCACACGGATTAAATATATGATAACATCGTTTCTGTCTACCATAATTTCGTAAGGTCAAAAAATGACCACAAGTAATCTTAAACGAAATAACGAAGTTCTCTTATGAAATTTTTAAATCACGCGTTTTAAACCTTTGATTCTTGATATATCCCGAATATTTACAAATATTTTATTAACCCTTTCGATCTCACTTTGGATCAATGAAAGAATTGAACATTATTTTATCAAAACAGTTACTTCAAATTTTATAAAATCACTTATTTATGCGCGAAAAAACAATATTATAGCCTTATTGCAAGATTATTGCTAATACAATTATTGCTTAAATAAAGATTGGCTAGAACGTGACTATGTTATGCCATGATTACGATACAAAGATAGTGGTATGTAGTCAGATTACAGGAGACAAAATCTCGAAACAAATTTTGCTGTTCTTTTATGGCTAATAGAATGACTTTTTAATTAATCGCGAAAAAACAGTTCTTACGAAGTCGTTAAAAGACTAGTATGTTATGTAAAATGGCTAGAAAAATCTTTGTTAAAAAGAAATTCAACTAGGACCTCAGCGTTTTCGAATGAAAGTTTTGTACGTATAGAAGTATATTATATCGGTACTTTTGATGCCCAACATGCCGTATATCTATTATACCCTAAGTTGCGACGAAATTGCGCCAAAGTTGCCGCACTATCCCTTTTTAAATGGCCTGTTGGTATGCGTACGAAGAAAGTACAGACAACAAAGAAATTTATTCGTGGAAGGAGAATCTCAAGCATGCGCGGAGCGTAGGGCTCTCGAGTTTCAGCGTGCTTTACTTTTGAGGGATATTATCGCGCTACAAATACCTTAATATTGCAGTTAACTTCATCAGATATCAAACTTTTAATGTACATATAAAATACAAATCATATGCAACTGAATTTCGGTAACTGGAAGCTCTGTACGTCCTAACTGAATCGCATACTAACTGATGTCGTACAGCTAACAGCTGTGAGATATTGTTGTCGTCTGAACGATCAACCAACGCGGCAATACATAAACGAAGCACGTTCTACGGCCGCGTGCAATGCGACAACGTCGCATTCACGACCGTGGTCGTATTTGTCGGTTGCGCTATTGCGCTGTATGAGATTCAGACGATTCAGACCAGTTTGTTCTTTGTCGCATCGCACGCACGACGTCTAGAATGCATACTTTCGCACAGTTATTGATTTCTGAAGTGCAAAAAAGGTCTGTTTTATGGAATAGATGGGATGAAAACTACAAAAACCGAGTGTTAGTGGACAAGGAATGGGAAAATGTGGCAGTAGTATTAAAAAAAGACAGTAAGTTGTTTAAATGTACTTATCTGATGGTTTGAAAATTTAAATAACGTGTTTGCTTCTTTATGTACATAACATCGATAAAAAAGTATGTAAGTAGACGATTTTTCTCTCATCCCCAACGCTGCTATCAATCTATCGGTTCTTCCATAATTTGATAATTCACTTAATTCCAAATAATTTCTCTTTATATCATTGTAATTCAAAGTATTGTTTAATACTGTGTAATATTAATCGCACTGTCAACATTGGTTCCTGTAGCTTCAAAGGCTCATACAGACGGGTCGTGCAAGACGGAGGACATCGCGCTCTCCCATACTTCTTCCGGAAGTGCGACGGGAAAAAGACGAGTAGTTACTTCTGATTCTGGCCACTCGCCATTCACTCGACTCGTCTGTAGAAGCCTCTAGAAGCTGTGCCCAAATACTTCAATAGCAATGACTGAAACAGCACTTTGTCATATTCCAAACGAAGAGATAATTTGTCTGAAATGGACAAAAGGGTATTTTATTTCAGAAGTGGAAGCCAAGTCGAAATGGCGAAATTTGAGGGACCAGTTCCAAAGAGAACTGAAGAAAGTGAAAAAGCTCCGTTCTGGAGAGTCTGCTAGTATATCTGTGAGCGATTACAAAGGGAAGTGGGTGTTTTTCGAAATGCTCTTTTTTTTAAAAGACACTATGGTGCTAACAAAAATGACGAACGATTTCAACAATGTACCCAGCACGGATACATTGAACTCCGAAACGGACACGAACTCTGAAGATTTGGGGCAAGAAGTTGCCGATACAACGGAAGCGTCTGAAAGGATAACGCCACCGCGTCATTTCGAGACTTTCGATGCTCATAGCTCTAGATTTGGGGAATCCCTCGAAATTCCACGTCTCCATAATACGCCAATCTACCACCATTCAAGAGGAAGAAAAAGGACATTATCTGACTTTGGAAAAAATATGTTGGAGGTGGAAAAGAAAAAACTTCCGGCATTCATCGAACACGGCCTATGCGAGGGACACGAGCAAGATGACGAAGACATGCATTTTGCAAAGTCGCTGGTACCGTCCCTCAGACGATTAGATCCCATCCGAAAATTAATAATTAGGAATAAAATTCAAAGTTTGTTAATCAAGGAGTTAATTCATGAAAATTCGAGTTTATCAAGTGATTCGCAGGCTGGGACATCTACTGGTGATCCTTTGGCACTCTAATATGTATAATAGTATTACAATATGTATAATTAGTTATGAAATAACATAAAGAAATATTTTATAATTCTATTAAATTTTATACGATTTTAAATATGTATTCAGCTTTGTCCTGTATATTCCTCAATAACTTATTTATAAGCACAGTTAAAACCACGCAAGCTTTGTTGATTGTTCTATATCAACAAGATCACGAGCATATAACTGAATGAGATGAAAAATAAGGGGTAAACATGGGATTTCAGCCCTTTTTACCACTTTTAACGTCGTTTATACGTACTTTGGCCGGGGCCATACTAGCGTTGAAACGAGGTCCGTTGTATGACATCCGTTGTAGAAATATATTATCGTCGTACATTGAAGCCCTCTCACTAGGAACGTGCATCATTTCGATATACGATAATATGTATATATTTCTACAACGAGCATCACGCAACAGATGTCGTTCCAATGGTCGTATGGTCTCGGCTTTACCGATACCGATTCCCATTTATATTAAGACGAAAATAAGAAAGAAGCAAGACGAGCTTACGAAAGAATTTAGAAACGCACATCGGCATGGTTCTTCTACAACGAAGCAGAAGATAAAGAAACCAGCCTGTCTGAAATTAGGAATAGAATTAACTACGAAGTCGAAGATGAATGACAATAGGAACGCAACGCAGTACAAGCGAGACAACTGGACAAGAAGGTTTATCAAGGTCGCATACTTCTTTAAGAAAAGTAAAGTAAGAAATTGGTTACTACCATGTGCAGCTTCTGACAGGACACGAAATATTCGATTCGTTCAGGAAAAGAGTTGGGACGTCAGGTAAAGTGAGACGTACCGGGATTGTGGGCAAAGGCTGGATAAACTCGAACATTTTATTTTGTACTATTCTAAATGGAGTTTGGCAAATTTTTCTTGAAGAAGTATGTAAATCTAGTCATTCTTGGAATCGTTTCAAGGCGACTGTAATAATTATAATGAAAGATAGAGAGTGGTAAGAAAAGGAGATCAAATTAGTTAAAGGAGAAGTCGACGATCCGTCCTTAACACGCGCTTCTAAAATAAGTAACAACAGTGTGATACAAACCTGAAATAATAGAGGAAGGACAAGTATTAATGTCCGATGCAGGTAAACGGACCTGTCTAGTTCAAACTGGAAGCCATCCCCCAAGGTAATACATTTTATACCGTGCTGCAAAGGTGGCAATTGAGTACGGCAGCAACGAGGAGGGGTTTTTGGTGGGTTTTGCTGCATATCACCTCAGACAGCTGAGCCATACAACCACATAACCCGATAGTACGCTGCCGGATATGCATCAAATGCATTTTCCTCCCTCGAGCGCGTGAATAAAGGTCCGAACGCCGTGCGTGCGATACGACAAGAAACAAACCAGTTCGAATTCCATCGGACCGACATTGGTGAGTCGTACGACACGGTCTATATACGACCGATCGTCGAATACTACATATATGCGATTGGTTAACTTTCAAGATATCTTTGTCTATAACACTTATATAGTAATTAATCAGGTCTAAGTATATTAAGTTTGGTGGAGTGACAAGAAATTGAATCAGAAAATTCAATTTAATATCCAACAATTAAAAAATAAACATCTTTTTCACACCTTCCGTCATAAATTATTATTATTATTCATATACAATATTTATGTATAGTAAAGAAAAAACATATATAATAACAAATGAAATTATACGAACATCAATTTGGAAAAAAAAATTATACAATGGTATTTTTTTTCATATCTTACGCTCATTTTATTCCTTTCTCACATACACACATACAACTTTTTCTCTCTTTCGTCCTCTTTTCTTCAATAAGTTACTTCAGTTTTTATTTCTCATTACGTATTAAATTATACCATTAGAAGGAAATCGAATCGAATCAAAAAATATTTTTCTCCCTAGATTGTTCCTATGGATTTACTGATTTCATTGGTCTCATCGAATAGGAAGAGGAAAAACAAGGAATGTTCGTCTCTCGTGATTTTACGTGTTATAACATACTTTGTGTGTGAGAACTAGGACTGCAGTACTAACAAATCATAATGCTCGCAACGTTCAAAATCTCTCCATAAGATAACGTTAAAGATTTTATATATTCGTTGAAAACCGAGAATAATGTCTGTAAATACTGGAGCGAAATAAAAATAAAAATAAATAATAGTTTACTAATCATTCTCTTTTATGACGTCTAATTAAGACGTATATTTTATTTTACTAATAATACAGTTAAATTCATCGAATATTGTTCCTCTCCTATGGGCTAAAATATGGAAACTTTATTTTCTCAAGGAAGTTATTTTGTGGCATTCCTTGCTTTTTCCCCCTTATTCCTCAATTATAACTCAACGAGAGAAGTTGAAGATTCTAAAACAGATATCAAAGCAGGCAGAATTCTCTTTTTGTTTCTCTGTATTTCGTACTTCGTTGTTGACGTCGGACCTCTTCTAAAGTTTTGCTTTCATTCCGCTTGCATTCGATTGTTCCAATCGTAAGCATCATCTTACTCTTGCTTCAAGTTTCAAAGCCGAAGATCGTCTGTTTACTTAATTAATCGGTCGTCGAATCTATCTTTACACCTCTCTGTGTATTTAGCTCTGGATGATCTAAAAAACTATTTCTTTTCGATTCTCTTTAAAAAAATTTCGCTGAAACGTTACACGCGATTACCGCCAATCAACAGCGATAACAGAGCAGTTACAAGTGTTTTCCTACGACGTAGTAAATGTAACGCTTAATTTTAATATTACCTGTATAAATATTTGAGGCTTTCGTTATTTTACTTCTCTCTATAATTCCCCTATGAAAAATCTATGGAAAAGTCAGCTTTAGAATTAACCCGATTGCAGCGCTATCGGTGAATAAAAGCAGCACTCAAATAACTAATATCTTAATTAATAATCAATCGATTATGATTACAGCATCGACACAAGAGAGCAGTGATCATCTGCTTGATCGATATCTACGAAAATTTCTTCAACGCAAGTATTTGCAATAATTTTGTTCAACGATATTTTGTAATATTCAACAATCACATAACAAATTCTTTAAATATATAATATTAACCTAAACTTTGTTCGTTTCTTTTCTATACATGAAAATAACATTGCGTAGGTTAATAAAATATATTTCATACATGTAAAATTTACATGGGATCTAGTCATACGTATGTTTTATATATGTTTACAACATATATTTTTATGATTGATTAAAATTCTTAATTATTGCAAATATCTTTTACAAATTAGTTTGCGTATTTCTCTTTATTCACCTTGCGTCACGCGTAATCATGTTTACAATATAACTTACGTATATAAATACTTAACGCGAGTAATTAAATTCTTTTTATCCAAATGAAACACGTACCGTTCGACGAGTATTATCGTCGACGTTTTAATATTATCCTGTTAAATAAATATACAAATTCGAATCGAACGTAAGAACACTTTGGCAATATTTATTGTTAAATCAAACATTGAACTGGTTTTTCTCCTTGGATATTTTCAACCAAATAAGCAAACAATTAAAAAAGGAACATACACAAACTGGGATAATTATTACCGCTTCGTATAAGCTAAACGCTTATTTTTAAATTAAAGTCTCTGCATTAAATTAATTAGTGTATACTTCAGTCGAAGTAAGGGTTTCGAATTTTTCATTGGCAATATTTGTGCGATTTGGGAGGAATTAAAAAGAATGTAATAAATCAGAAAAAGAACAAAACATTGCATCCAATTAAGTGTCATACAAAATGTGGAAAAGGAAAGCGTTAAAAAAATGTCAAATATGAAAGTGCGCGTCGATCAGCGGCGTGAATAATCGTTTTGAAAATTGAATTCGTTAATTTAATTTCCATTCCAGCTAAAAAATGCTCTCATCCTGACTATGCGACTAGAATCGGACAACAGTTCACCTTTCAAAGAACAGCCATTCCTGCAGAAAGTATCCATTCAATTCTTGCTTACAGATTATTGGCTCGTCTAAGACATAAACAATTGTATACATAAATAATCGAAAATCATCTCTTTTACAAGAATTAACGAAAAAGTTCAGTGGTAGTTAGGTATATTGCACAGAATGCTCTTAATATTTTTCATAACAATACCATATACCACATACTTGATACATAATAAAAATTCCTGAAATCTTTGCGTGGATTGACTTTAGAATTAATCCTAGTTATTGGCCCAGGTTGTCCGTACCGCGATGGTTAATGATACAAAATTATGTGAAAGAGAATCCATTATTATTGCTTTTCTTGTCTTGGTTAAATTTATAATTTGAAGATTTATCACATCCAGTGACTTGAATAAAAATTGTAGTTGTTGTGTTCGTTATGACATGCCAAAAGTGTCTTTATTAGCAATAATTTAATTAAATCAATATAAATATAAATAACAATTTGTACAAAAGTTTCATACAAAATAAATTATGCGATATAAATATTTATAAACGAAGAAAGTAAACACTCTCTATAAGACTGATTGCACTTTGAAAGTAAAAAGGCGTCGGCAAGCTGCCCGTTTTATTATTCCTAGCAGCACAAAATAGTCACGATAGAAAATAGTAATTACTCTTCTTTCTTTTATTATTTTCTTTCATTTCTTAAATGGTCATCAATTGGGATTGCGATTTCGGTCTCCGATTATTATCTATCGTCTTGTTTTACTATTTTCTACGAAGAATATCTTAGCTCGTTCTGGAGGTAGGCCTAATGAAATTTCACTTCTGGTTTTCTTTCTCCATACTTTCTGACTTCCTCAAAAGTAATTCGTTTTTTTATGGTTATTCCGGTAGAACAAGATTTGAGAACAATTCTTTGTGTTCGTTTTCTTTTCTTTTCGAGCAATGTGAAAAAAGTTTTCGGATGTTCTTACGAAAGATCGATCACAATATATATCTTTTATATTATCCATACTTCACATATGCAGATCATTATATATTCTTTATGATATCTCAACATATTTATACATTTCCATAACAATAAATATGTCAAACATATTAAATGTAATAAGAATATATCAATTATTTGCTGACGAATTTCGTTCAGAACTAATATTCATTCTTCATTATTAAATAGTTCAATATTAAATGATACATTCCTATTATGTCTTTAAATATTATGTCTCCATCCTCGTTCTACCAAATTTTTTGCTAACTTCATAAAGAAGCGTAAAGAAAAACATTCACCAAGAAATTTCGTTTGAAATCGTTCCTAGACAAAAGAAAGTTTCGAGACATCTCTCTAAGGAGAAGCTCCTTCTTTCGTTAATTCTGTAATAACGCATTTAACGCGAAAGACGCGTTAAACAAGTTATCATGAAATTTATTACTAAATTCAGTGTGCAACATTTAATATTATTGTAAAATTCAATGTGCTATATCTTCAAATAATTTCCACTCTATCTCTCACCATTTTCACCCTACCGCATCCAGCTTTTACGAATTTGAATTAACAAAGACTCCTAAAAAAAATTTTCAAGGGCCATTTCTTGAAATGCATTTCCATAACGCCTTTGAAAGAAATCTTATCGAAAAGCGTTTTCAAGGAATGTTCCTGGAAAGGGTCTATAGAAAAAGTTTTCAAAAATTGTAGTGTGCTTTAATTAGCCTTGAGCTTGTCATATTCCGCTGTTCCATTAGCGTAAACCTTCTTCCCTACTTTGTTATTAGATTTCGATAGATAACTCTTCTGGAAAAATTTAGCGAAGAGTACGAAATAGCTGAAGTACATGAGCAGACTAAGTTTGACGTTGACACGCGTAATGTGGCAATCGATTTGGCCACTTTCCAGGTACTGGTGAGCCGAAATATTTATAAGGCAACCAATAACCATTTGTGCTAATTGTAGCGTAGTGATCAGCATGGCGATCCCTTTTGGTGGTCTATATCGCATTGCTTTCAAAGCGTAATATGTATACATTATGGAGTGAACAAAGTAATTCATTACGACAAACCACCTTGCTGATGCTGTGTATTCCGAGTATGAAAACCACGAGTAGAGAAGAACCGTTATGTGATGATACCAATGTAGAAAGATTAGTGGTTGTTTCCGTAGCACGATGAAGATTGTGTCGCCAAGTTCTGGAAGTTTCGACAAGACAAACATCCATGTCCAGAAACCAGACACACAGTCTTGTTCAATGAAACTGGAAAGAAAATATACAAGCATTAGATCAAACTGTCCGGGTTTGAAATTTTTCAAATATTCGTATGTCGGTGGTATCGAGACTCCAGTACATTTTCTAATAAATATACATTCAAGCATTGGATTCTACACTTGAGTAAGACTTTTAAAATATCAACAGTTTTAAATATCAAATATAAGAAATGGTTCCATGATAATATCTAACTAATAAGTAATATTCAAACTATTATAAATATTTTACAGAATAAGATACAGAAGTGAAATCACCTAGGTATGCAAACACTATGGTAAAACCCATAATGCCTTAACACGTGAATCAACTCTGGTGCTGTTCTAGTAAATCCAATAATAGAGAACGTTGCAAGCAGTGTGTTCCATAGTGCGAGTATGCCTCTCAGTTCAAACTTTGGTCTATTCGACATGTAATGCTGTCCTCCAAAGATTAGGATCATGTAAATGCCACAATAGTAAAAACAGTTTGTCCAATTCTTCGTCATCCATATCTTAGTATCCATATGAATGAATGTCTCTTCGAAGTTGAAGACATATGAATAGTTAGGTACAGTGACCTCCATATAATCCACTTTATTCATCTTGAAGTTTTTTTTTTCTACCCGCTGGCCGCAGAAGAGTTAAAGAAATTACACTTCCTTTTGCCTCCGTCGCCTATTGACTGGAAAAGAGAAGAAAACAATCTTTAAGATATTTTTATAATTTAGAAAATTAAAATAAAAATTAACAATTTTGTAAACGATAAATTACAAATACCATACAGTAAGGTATGCTATAACGAACCACGTCAGAACGAACAATTTTCATAACTCAAATCAGAACACTGTAATAAGCTGTACAAAGTTGCTACAACGATTACGAAGAAATATCGGCTACTCCTCCCATTTTTTCATTCCGCCTTCGCTACGATGATTAAGAACTGCCACCAACTGACGATTGCGAGTCTTCTGAATCTCTCTTTTCCCTCATTTAGTAATATTTATTTTCAAACAAAAGAGCAATTGCATAAAAGAGTATTTGTTACCGAATAAAGGAGTTGATAAAGAATATTTGCCAGCAAGCAAAAGGGCTGATAAAGATAAACGCCTAAAAATATAAACAAATAAGAGCATAAATTCATAAGTGCAAGTGTGGCATGAGCACGATAAGAAATTCTGACTTGGTATATATAATTTTCTATATAATGAATCGCGAAGCATATCTGTGCGTAACAATAGTTATTACTATTACATGCCGTATCAACAGGAATTATCCCGCTTCTTCAGTAATCGGACGACACACCGATATTGGTTCATGTTAATTAAATATACATGTAGAGTGTTCCAGAATAGGTGATACAACCGGGCAGGAGGTTATTCTACGTAAGTCGAAACCCTTATGCAATCACTTGTTGAGAACACGTACTAGGTTCACGATGATATTGCAAGAAGACAAAGCGTTCTTTTTCTGTTTTCTTAGAGAAGTTATTCGGAGAACTTAAGGATCGCACATACACCTTTCCGAGCATTTTGGTTTTATTGAGATAAGGCTGAGATGAAGTAAATATTTGGTCGAAGACCGTCAGAGCTATAAAGACATTCTCAAGGACATCTTTCCATTTTTAATAAAATTCTTTTGCGAAGTTTGAATCAAACACCCATGAATCAGTTTTCGCAACAGGATAAACTTTGGTTGTACAACACGTACTTCGAGTCTGATAAGATATATTACTCTGTTAATGATATAGTTACATGATTCCTTGATAAGAGTCGGAAAGCTAAGATACAAAGTTTATAAAAGCTTTCAAAAGCAATACAAAAATACTCTTGATGATTAATTTAAAAATTACCGCGTCTCACGGAAGTATAATAATCGCAGAGACATCTGCAAATCTGAGAATTAATTTAGAACTAAATTGATACATTTCGCTAATCTAGATATTTGAAAAAAACCTATTTTATATTCTGTTGAGATTATTCGATGTATAAACAGAGGAACGCATGAATAAATTGTAAAGTAGAAAATATATACACATTACCACTACATATAGATGATGAAATGTGTGAAATATGTGAGAGATAAAAACTGGAATTAATCAAAGATATGCTAAGAGACTGTATAATTTATAGCGAACATAGAAGTAGAAAATATATGCAAATAGAAACAGCAGGCAAATTATGAAAACGAACAGGAAGTATATAAAAAAGTTTCGCTAGTTTGCACAGAGTGAAGTGAATATTAGAGCAATTTGCATAGATACAGCATACCATCGTTTAGGAAAATGTGATACTAATTACTACGTAGTAATAAGGATAAGAATAACACTAGCTCGAAAACATAGTAAAAACCAACATTATATCAAAGAAAATTTTTACTTTCTTCTTTATACTCATAAACCGCTTATTATACGAAGTCGTAGTATTAATTAAGTGATATTTTATTGCCTCCTAAATCTATCACCAATTTGTAAGCTATAAAAGAAACGCTGTGCTAATAACGTAATAACACTCTGGCTATTTATTTATGTATATCGCCATAGATTAAGGGGGGGTCTTCTAATCTAGAGGCATGGATTTTAGGTATTTTTCTAAGTGCAATAAAAAAAAAAGAATACATGAAAAAAAAGGAAGTGAAAAAATTACAAATTCAAAAAGTCACAGGCTGATCAAGTCGGTGGTCTCAAAAAATGGCGCGCGGAGTTTGTCACGAGTGCAACTCTACTAGTAATCCGAAAAACAAAAAAAAAGAATTATTAATCTAGAGGGATACTGCTATCGTACTAACTAAGAAAAAGTTGAAAAAACAATTTTTTCGCAAAATTGCAGCTATCTGAAAAAAAAGAAGCTTTTTATCCATTTTTTTTACCTTTCCAAATTTTTTAAAAATAGTAAGAATTGAAAATTTGTTACGATTTTAGTTAGTACGATAGAGAAGTGTATAAAGAAGATTCATACTACATTGCAAGTAAATCAGTTCAGTAGAACCTGAGAAATTATGAGAAGAATTTCGAAAAAAGCAGTTTCGAGAAAAACGCGTTTAAAGTTTCGGGTTAAGTTACGCGCAGTATAAGCCATACAATGGTACTTTATACTTGTATTTTTTCAATCTGCGATTCCTGCTCCATACATTGGGCCTTTCTCTACTTCAAAAAAAGCATTTTCCGCACTTTTTTCTTCCAAACGAACAGTTCTGGCCTCCTTTGAAGCGTTAAATACTCGTATATCTGAGCGCTCAATCCGGGTATTGTCACTCCCATTGAGTCACCATTTTTAAAATGGGANATGAAGCCTTCATTAAAAATGCAAACTGCTATAAAAGTTGCAATTTTAATAATGTGTATTCCGGCATGTATATGTTTTAGTGCAAGAGTCCAAATCTATGAATTCAGAGATTCATTATTATTTCGGGTTTCTGAATCTAAATATCGAGTTAGTAACACCTCTGACGATAAACTCTCGTAAATCGGCTTTATAATTTTCAATGCGTCGTCATACAGAGGAGGATTTTCGTGATCGAATTCGTGTAATGTATCTTCATGTGCAGCTCTTTCCCATTTACACCAGCCGAGCCGGTTTGGATGACGCGTCACTAAAACAGCTATATCTCCAAAAATAATTTAAATTTTGAAGAATCCTTTTAAGGACATATTCTTAAAGGTTTAAACTTTGAAAATATGAAAAAAAAAATCGATTTTTTCAAATTTCTAGACTAGAAGACCCCCTTAAATAATCATTAACTTATTAATGATTGGCTAGATATACAACCAATCACGAGATTATAATTAATTAATATAGAATATTTATGTCTTATAGTTTATTTGTATGTAGATTTCTATGATCGATTGTATGTAATTCTTATTACATAGAATCTACACAATTGCATATTAAGTTTGCAGTAATAACTATGCACACTATATTTTATTATATATGTATTACTATTAATCAATTTCAGTGGTTTAGAATTGATTTCAATGTCAAATTTAGTATTTGTTATATATATATATATGTGCTATTTATAAATTCTCTTATTATATCATATTTTGCATTTTAGGAAATTATATCAATTTAATAAATTTATGTGATAAATTTATCATAATGATATTAAAATATCCAGGACTATTTCCTTTTTTATGTATGCTATACATCATACAAATAAAATATAAAATATAAAATTTGCACTCCCTGTGAAAACCAGTCGGAAACAGAGAATAAAACTTATTCATAGGCTCATCCACTTCTGAAAAAATAACGTTTGAAAATTTGTCAAGTACGCGTTTCATCACGCAAATTCTAAAACAATTATGCGAAAGTTTAAAATATGTCGATGTTATTAATTTTGACATAGTAATTAATAACAAATGCTAATGTTTTATGCTATTAAAATATTATAATCAGGCAATATTACACTGTTGATAAAGTGGTAAGAACGCAAATAAAGAAATATATTGCATGAGCTATGACTCTTGAAAGTCCAAAAAACGAGTATTAATACATATGCATACTTACTTACATTATAATATATTACTCTATTTACATATTCAAATATCCCTTTTCAACGTCAAATAATCATTCAAACGAATTGTAGTTTCCAATTAAATGAAATAAATCAACTCCTTATGTATAAGTATCGTGGAAAATAAAAATTCTAATAATAAATTACATTAAGTTTTAGAAGTCAATCATCACTTTTTAGAAGTCAAGATGATTAACTATTGGTTTGGATATGGGAGGATCTATAGTACATTTCTAAAATTTGAATTTGTCTCCTCTCTGTTCCTCGAAAAGTTCGATAAGACAAATTCTCCACAATTCGAAGATTTTAGCTCTTCCTATATAATTCTTATAATGAATTATGTCATACTTATTTATATTTGAAAAAATTACAATCGGTACTTAAAATTGATTTGCATTATCTTTTAAATTCACGATTGTGAAAGTTTTTAATTAAAGAACAGTTCGATTATTAGGTTAAAGATCAACATTATACGTGGTACTCATTTTATATGTAAAATAATCCATAATGACGTGTGTTAATTATACCGCTGTACAGTGACCTCTATTGAATTGCAGTGTTCGTGAGATCATTATATTTATTTAGAGTAGTATTATTAAATTTGTTATTTGTCGTTTTTTGTAATGTATTAACATTTCCCCAATATTTTAAAAGCATTTGTACCGTTCTGGACGCGTAGTGACGTTACACAGTGTCTATAGATATCTGTCTCTATCGTTCCGTATATTGTAGTATAACTTATTATCATCGTTATAAAGCTTCTTATAATTATTTCAAAATTTTGCGGAACGCAAACGAAATAAGATAATTTTTTGTTAAAAATCTGTCGTACAATTAAATGTTATTATTATGAAGAAATTTTGTACGTATTTTCAAGCTACAATAAATGGTATTTATAATGATTTAGAAGTATTGAAACATTTATGATCGGCAGTGCATATCAAAGCGCGGGCACCCAAGTCTTGGAGAGTTCAACTAAAAGTCGCCAGATGTCTCGCAGGAGGCGCCAGATTTTCCGTTTAAGAAATCTTTTCTATTTTCCTTATTATTATCATATGGCTTGGATGACTATTCCTCTACATTTACCAGCGCGAAAATATTGCGTCAGAGTATTGGTATTATCTACACTAATGCGATTTTCAAACAATACGAAGTTGACTTAGAACCCAGAATTCTTGCTTCTTTTGCTTTCTATAATAACGAGTAATGGCGAGAATAAGCGTTGTAAACTCACTTCTCAAGAAATTTAAAGGAAATTAGCTTTCAACTCGATTATGAATTAGGATATCTGCTTCTTTTGCTTTCTTTAATAATAAATAACGGTAAAGAGATGGGTCACTAAGCTCGTTAAGCAAGAGCCCGAGGTTAAAAAATCATTTTTAACTATTTCTAATAATGTGTTCATAGGATTCATCATCATAAATTATGTACACATCATATATTAAAAAATGTATTGAAATATATATTTCTCTGTAAAAATAACGCGTGTAAGAATATATTGCAGATATAGTACTTATTTTTTTTCGATGATTTGGCTGAGATTATCAATGAATTCTTATAATACAGCTGTATTATTTCTTTAATTATTGAAAATGCGGAAAAATGTTTTATATATAATGGTAATATTGACAAATATATCTTGCATTTTGTTATAAATTCACTGTTTCTTTTTTAGTATGTCACAATTTATACAATTTTAAAAATGCTTAATTTTTATCTATTAAAAATTAGTTTTGACTTTTAAATTAAAAGAATTTTATACATTTTATACATCAACACGACTAAATAATATACATATATTTAAAGAATATTTTTTGTAGTACGTAGTAAGCTATTTGTGTAGCGTGTTATAATACTCTCAGGAATGACAAACAAAACGTTCAGAAATCCAGCGGAATTATTTACGAAACGTGGGGCTTAGAATGACTGGCGTCCGGTGTATCATATTCGATATAGATATTATGTTATTAAAGTGGTAACTTGTCAATGTTCGCTTTTACCTTTTCTTATGAGTAGCTTTTTTTTAGCTTAGTTAAAGTAACTAATAAGCAAATGAAATAACTAAAGTTTCGTAATTAATCTTTGCACAGAATTATATAAAAATAAATCATATGCAATTTTTCACTTATTTGCGTATACGTATATATTACGTATATATGTATAATTAGATGTAGATATAATAGATACAATGTAGGTTCTGAACAGCAAATTGACAGTACGTGGGAGATTTTAAACAAATTTATGAGTCTAATATCTAGTAGGTTTTCCCCTCGGTGAATATACTCTAGTCTCGTCATGCCAAGGGGGAAATCATTAATTTACACCGATAGGTAATATCAAATAATATTTTTTTAGAACTCATTTTCGAAGTGGAAGATTTTGATACTTGATGAAAGTAAAATGGCTCACTGTAGCGCCGAAAAAATTTCAAGCGATAAATAATTCTATCGCTGTCGATGACATCAGCAATTACAAATTGTACATAAATATATATATATATATATAATATAAATATCGAAAACCATTAATATAATAATCGTCGATATAAACGTTGAAAAATTGTAATACAAATTCACAAATGAGACAAATGCTTCGTATAACAATAACTCTGTATCGTTAAAGACTATGTGCTTAAAGGCTTATTTACAATTATTATCTTAATTTATTCCGTGATGCCTCATTTAATATTTCACACCACGACCCACTTTTCCTAATCACTCTTTGCCTCCTTTCTCTTTTTCACTGCGCTAACAGTCTTTAAACATCCAGACACACTTTTCTCACATTTCCCATTCAAAATTTTATCCACATCTAAACAAATATTCATTTTGAACGATGACCTACATCGTGACACGTAGTTCATTTTCATTTTCTTATGTAGCTCACTTATCGATATAATTATCGTTATTTCTATAATTATTACGTTTCTATATATAACCGCTTATATAAAAAAAAATCGTTATTTTTAGGACTATGATTTTACTGAAGAATATTTTAAGTGAAAGTTGATTAGTTTCGGTTTCATAATTTAACTTGATGAGTGTTTTTTGTCGGAGGATACGTAGAGGCTATACGAAGGTCAAGTTCGTTTCTTTATCTTTATCTGGCAATATCTTATTTTACACATTTATGTATACATACAATATTTATCGATTCTTCGGAACATTCTACATGAAAAAGAAATTAAGATGAAATATTTAGAAAATCACTTTATATGTGCAAGAAAAAAATGGCTATATAACGCAATAACAATTTAAAAACGTGACATTTACATGTGTTCTCTGTGCATCCTCCTACGGAAAAATTAATCGCGTCAAATTACGTTCCCCTCGAAACCATCCAACTTTTATTTGAAATATTTCTCGACCAGTAATCGAAGTGATTTCAATCACGCACCAATTACACGCGTTCCAATTAGGTTTATCCTAATATGTAACATACAATCTATCAGTATATGAAAAAAAGTGAAAGTAAAAACATTCCCAAAATTGCTTCGAAAACTGAATCTCATCAATCTCAATGCGAACGTTAAACATTTATGTAAATGTGTTTGATACATCGAAATATATTCTAGTAAAATGAAGTTAGAGAAGATGAGTTGCTTATCATATAGAATAATTTATCGCAACATATATTAAATCTATTATTAATAAGATAGATAATACGATATGATAATAAGATAGATATGTTTCTACATTAATGTATATGTACACACTTGATTGAAGTTTCGATAGCTTCATTGAGAGTTTTTGATAGCCTAATTGATAATAAAAATACTACTATTATCGTAAAGATAGTATTTTCTAAAGGACAAATTTCACTCAAAGAAGGCCTCATTTCCAAAAGGATTCATTTTGAAAATTGGAAACAATTTGATGATCATATTCCATTATCAATTGTCCTTGTGTAATCTATATATCGTTTATGAATAACGTTTCCAAATTGACGCTAATGTGGAAATAGAAAATGTCTGCCGGAGACAATTGAAAGTACGACGGGAGTTCAAATGCGCTAAACCGACTAATAAAATTCGTTTTCTCTCTCTCTCTCTCTCTCTCTCCTCGTTACAAGTTAACGCAATGAAATTGTATATTGCTGGAAAGTTAAAATACCGATATGCTATTTGCTTTATAGTTGCAAGTAACAACTCAACTATAACTTCTTTTCGAAGACTACAAATTATTCTTGAGAGGCTTATCGCAATTACAAAGATAGATACGCATATTAATTGGAAACGCCACAATGCGATAGCGACCCAAGTCTCCTCGTACGGTAAGTTCTATAACCTCACTTACAACACTCGACTCGTAAAAAGTACCAATTACAACCGCTTTTTTTTCCTCTGTATGTTACTAACTCAACAACTACAAATTTTCGATAATGTTATTGTGGGAACAAATGAGCAATATATATCAATCACAAACGTGACTTCTTTCCTTGATCCATGAATCATATATCGAGTCTCACGCGATGCCGTAGAGCAAGAGATTAAACGATGTGGCAAGTATCATCTGGCTATTATCAACAACAAGAATGTCAATAAGTTGGGATTCTCACGCGACTCGTTCTCCTTCCATTTTTCGATCGTACGTTCACTCGATAAGCACGGTGACATCATAATTAAAATAGGCATAGGTTCGATGAATTAGACAAATTTCGAGTGCGAATACAAGCGAACAGTAGCCATTTACTAATTGGCCATAAATCAGCAATTTATCTGAACAGTTATAGAAGAAGATATATTTACAGGAAATTGTCTCTTTTTCTTAACCCATCGTATGTAATAGTCAGCGTTGCTATAACTGGTAAAGGAACGAAACGAGAATAGGGATATAAACCACGGTGTTAATATCCGGCATGCATGCATGAGTTACAGGACGCATATAAAAGTTGATATACGTTCATATGACATTGAGTTTACGTAAGATGACATCACAAATATTGAGCGACGATGAATATTCAACGATTCTTAAGGGGGTCTTCTAGTCTAGAAATTTGAAAAAATCGATTTTTTTTCTTCATATTTTCAAAGCTTAAACCTTTAAGAACATGCCCTTAACAGGATTTTTTAAAGCTTAAATTATTTTTGGAGATATAGCTGTTTTAGTGACGCGTCATCGAAACCGGCTCGCCTGGTGTAAATGGCAAAGAGCTGCACATGAAGATACATTACACGAATTCGATCACGAAAATCCTCCTCTGTATGACGACGCATNTGAAAATTATAAAGCCGATTTACGAGAGTTTATCGTCAGAGGTGTTACTAACTCGATATTTAGATTCAGAAACCCGAAATAATAATGAATCTCTGAATTCATAGATTTGGACTCTTGCACTAAAACATATACATGCCGGAATACACATTATTAAAATTGCAACTTTTATAGCAGTTTGCATTTTTAATGAAGGCTTCATACCCATTTTAAAAATGGTGACTCAATGGGAGTGACAATACCCGGATTGAGCGCTCAGATATACGAGTATTTAACGCTTCAAAGGAGGCCAGAACTGTTCGTTTGGAAGAAAAAAGTGCGGAAAATGCTTTTTTTGAAGTAGAGAAAGGCCCAATGTATGGAGCAGGAATCGCAGATTGAAAAAATACAAGTATAAAGTACCATTGTATGGCTTATACTGCGCGTAACTTAACCCGAAACTTTAAACGCGTTTTTCTCGAAACTACTTTTTTCGAAATTCTTCTCATAATTTCTCAGGTTCTACTGAACTTATTTACTTGCAATGTAGTATGAATCTTCTCTATATACTTCTCTATCGTACTAACTAAAATCGTAACAAATTTTCAATTCTTACTATTTTTTTAAAATTTGGAAAGGTAAAAAAATGGATAAAAAGCTTCTTTTTTTCAGATAGCCGCAATTTTGCGAAAAAATGGTTTTTTCAACTTTTTCTTAGTTAGTACGATAGCAGTATTCCACTAGATTATTAATTTTTTCTCTTTTTTTTGTTTAGGATTATTAGTAGGGTTGTACTCGTGACAACCTGTCATTTTTTTGACACCACCGACTTCATCAGCCTGTAACTTTTTAAATTTTTAATTTTTTCACTTTCTTTTTTTTCGTGTATTCTTTAAACATTAACAAATATCTTGTAAAAAAAATCGATAGTAAAAATATTGTTTGTTTTTTTTTATTGCGCCTAGAAAAATACCTAAAATTCATGCCTCTAGACTAGAAGATTCCCTTAAACCGAACTTATGATAAAGCATTGACGATTATTTTATTTCAACAATTCGCTATCGCCATTTAAGAAAAAAGTCGCTGTCCACGGGCTAAATTTTCAATTTTATGAATATTAGGAATAATTTATAGTCATCGAAAAGAAGTCGCTGTCCACGGGCTAAATTTTCAATTTTATAAATATTAGGAATAATTTATAGTCATCGAAAAGAAGTCGCTGTCCACGGGCTAAATTTTCAATTTTATGAATATTAGGAATAATTTATAGTTATCGAAAAGAAGTCGCTGTCCACGGGCTAAATTTTTAATTATATGAATATTAAGAATAATTTATAGTCATCGAAAAGAAGTTATAGTTGAACCGTTACTTGTAACTATAGTTAAAGCAGATACCATATGGGTATTTCAACTTTCCATTAATATGCGATTTTACTGCGTTAACTTAAAAAAAAAAAAATTCTACGTAATATGTTACGTTATACGACATATATTTCTATATATGTAATAAAAGAAATTGTTTAATAGTTGTAAATGTTTGAATACAAGCGGTTTTTAGACCTTCTAATCTACATACATGTGACGCTGAGGGCTGTAGAAAGCAACTATTGCGTCATATGCGTGTGACGCGTGTAATGAGAAAGATAAGCTATGATTCAGACATATCGCCATTCCAATGAAATAACGACGTAAATGCGAATTTGTATTTGTAAAATACGTTACTACTCGCGCACTAAAATCTAATGTCTAATCTTCTGACTATAAAAATTTCATAATTTTCAGGGCACGTCCCTGGCACGTTAACAATGCCGTTATCGAAATATTCGTTGTTTGCTATCGCATCTCGTAGCAATATCAACGTACGTAAAAGCGTTATGTTCGGTGCAGGCGAGAAACATTTTGACGCTGTTGGATAAAGTTCTTTTTTCAAAATATTAAGTCGTTTGTTGAGCAATTTTAATCAGAAATTCGATATATTCAATACTTAAAGAAATATAAGAAATAAATAATATTTCGAACACGTTTTGAAAATTACAGAGTAATTAGCATGGACCTATAGGATGGAAAATATATCTCGTTAGTAGTTTCAATATATGATTCATATTTTCGACTTTTTCTCGACAATTATTCAACTTCGAACAAATAAACCTCTTTAATTTTAGCAAATTTCGATTTTATTTCAGCACATACAGTTTTACTAATAATTACTTAAACAAATAACCCTTGTAATGAAAATTAAGGGAGATTCGTTTGACTGTGCGATGAAATAATTTTCATTACACTGTCAAGTAGATTACATTAGCAAAAAAGAAAGGTATTTTCGTACGCATATAGCTGGGTACATTTGGGAGACTCGAAACAGTGTGTCAGCACAACTGACATTCCGATTTGCAAGAAGGAAGAATGAATAATGTCAGCACAACTGACATTTCCATTGTGAACAGGTAAAATAACGTATTTGATTCACTTCGCTGTGTAGAATTAATTCATTTATAATATAAATGGATAATTACATACTGACAAATGAGGTTATCATAATTGCATTATAATTGCGATAATCACTAAACAATTATTTATTTCATGCACGCAACAGAAGATTCAGTTACTATAGAATTTACTCTGTTGTGTAGTGAATTCTTGTATTATAACTTTACTTTTAAATTTGATGTCACTTCACTTTTTTGCAAATTAATTTGCAAGTTAACAAGTTTCGAATATAAAAATAGAATCAGATAATACCAATAAAAGAAAATAAGCTATAAAAATTTAAAAACGTTGAACAATTTTTTCGACCAAATATAAAGATAAAAAAGGCTGTATTAAACATAAATAAATAAGATTATTTCATTTTTGCAGAACAAGAATTGCTCGATACGTAACGTAAATAAGCGATATATAATTACTTAAAATCGTGGAATTACTCTTTCTTGATTGTTATATAAAAATTACAAAAATATAAAGTACTACTACCGAGTAATATCGTTATTAATCTATAAAACGAATCTAAATTCATTTCTTCAGAAATAAAATCTAACGAAGAAGAAAACAGAATTTACTTCGATAAAAAACATTTCATTATTACATAAGGAACAACGTTCTGTTCTATAATAAAGATAATCATCGTGATTTTTATTTCATCTTATGTAACTGTATTAAAATCGTTTCGTAATAATAATAATGAAATAAACAGGACAAAGAATACAAAAGAGACGAAACGTTAGCATATAGATAGACATATAGATAGACGATAGAACGATGTTCTATTTCTATCTCAAACGTGAAATATTTCATGTAATGGAATTCAAAGATACTCATTGTGAAAGTAAGAACGAAAAATATTACGAATAATTGTTATCAGATGAAATAAACATGAAAAATTATTAAAAATAAAGAACATGATAAAGCTGTTGCGATGCAATAATAAAAATCCAAAACAAGATAATTTTCCCGGTAAAAATCTATCGTACGATTATATGTTATTATTAAGAAGAAATTATTTACGTATTTATGTGTTCAAATATTAACACGAGTAAAACTATATGCTAGTACAATGGCAGTTATTAAAACCGTTCGATGACAGTGTTACCAGAAACAGGGACAAGTGTCCCTCGACATTACCATTGCCACTCTACCCCTACGTCGCATATCTCACTCTTGCGTCTCTCCGCGTCGCGTCCATACAAGGCAACGTTATTTGTACCCCTGTCGCCCCTCTCCCACAACCATTTGCCAACAGTCCGCATACAATCTACAACGATAGTTGTAGACCCGATGAGGAGAATAGAACAGCAGTGGGGGAACCTGAGGGACGAACTTGTCCCTGTTTCTAGTAACGCAGTTCGGGAGAAGCAGGGCGATTCGGATAACTGAATCGTTTGGATAATAGGAGCCCACTAACTCTCTCTTCCACTATCGTTTCTTCGTTCATGTAGGTGATAGGAGCTAATGTTCGTATAACTGAATTTATACTCACCTATTCGAATACATAGGCGGTGAAGCAATAAGTTTAACACGTTGACTGCCGCGCGTATTTTCAATGAAATCTCCTTCAGGTTACGAGTGCCGCTGTACTAAGTGTACTCTGCTAGGTACTCTCACCGATATTTTAGATAACTTAAAATCTATACCCTAATTCGTTACGATGTCGAAAAGAAAAATGGAAAACTTATTTCCTAGTCAGTGAAGTAGCAATAAAGAAGAAAGCTTTTACGAGGCTTACACAAATTCGGATAGTAGCGATCAGGAAGAAATCAGATTTCCTAGGAATAGAAATATAAATAGAATTACATCGTTTGATTGTAATTCGGATATTGATAAGTGCAATCGTAGTGATACTGAATGTAATGAAGATACTGTTGACGAGATTTTACAAGAATTGGTCATCGAGGAAGAAAGAAGAACCGATGATACCGAGGAAAGTACAATTTAATTTGGCGAATGGAATGAATTTAGTGGTCGGCAGAAGTCATTTTCTTTATCCGAGACAGACGACCATTAGGCAATTACCTGGCGATGTCAATCCATATGATGTGTTTGAGCTATTCGTTAATGACGAAATAATAAACTTACTTCGTATCAGAAAATTGCAAGAAGGAAGGATGTAAATATTAGAAGATTTAGAGAATTATTAGCTGTAAAATTATTAGGGTTGTCTGAAACTAGAAAAAATACTTGTCTTCGACGGAGTCAGCATATCGGTGTTTGGAAGAATGATGCCGCAAGAAGCATTAGACGCGCATTTAAACTATGTTATGCGGATAAAAGACGTCGAACGAACCGATCAAAGACACGGGAGAATTTAAAGAAAACAACAACTTATTGTCCAAATTGTCCCGACCAAACCCAGATTTGTATAGAATGCTTCAAAGTTTTACATTCTAAATAATTTTCTTAATAAACCATTTTCCTATTACTTTTATAGCAACTCAATAGTTTTGTTACTTCCTGTGGAATATCTTTTCAAATACCTACGACAATCCTTCGCAAGTAGTCAAATAAGCGTCACCCGAATACGCAGTCCTATCAGAAACTTTGCTGTCACCTGAATATGGATGACGTGACAGTCAACGTGTTAAGGAGAGACATATACCGTTTCTCGATCATTAACCCTTTTAGTGGCGACCAAAAGAATTATACCTAAGCGTATATTATAATATATATTATATATTTTTTTATTATATATTATATAATCATATATCATAATATATAACATAAAAGAAGTGTAAGAATGATATTTACAAAATTCAAAACGGAACATATTACGAAATAAGGGGAGAATAAATTAATGCCAATTGTATTTCAATATTTGTTGAAAATCATACTAATAATACTTATACAAAATCGTTATGAAAAATGGAAAAATCTGTTCTTTTTTATAAACATAGTACTTGCAAATAAGAAGAATCATGGTTTGGTCATAGTTCGATGTAGAACACGTAGAATATAAAGCATAAATACTGTATTCTCAATTATATGTAACACAATTTCTAATATTGAAATACAAAACTAAATGATAATCCCACGATGCACAGTAAGCGTGAGGATTGCTTGCTTCAAAACGAATGAGCTAATATAACATCACTGAAATAACATTCTAACATTATTATAAACATTTATAGTTATCCGACTATTGAAAATGTGTAATATTTACTTATTATTACTCACACAAATATTGTGTAACCCTTTATTACACAGATTACAAATTGTGCGCGATGTTCGCACAGGCCCGCAAAAAGTTTTACTCTCGTCCTGGCGATGCAAGATTATTTTGTGAAACATAAGGAGATATTCTGTTCCAAACAGTGTTATCTAAACCTGTGACTACGGTCTCAAGCAATCTCCCGTATCGGATTTTTATCTTATGGCACTGGCGCATACATATTCTTGGTATCAACAATCGCGGAATATAACAAAAAGTTAAACCCATAAGTAATTTTTTCAATTTATGGAATATCTCACATAGGACTTCCGCAGAGAAATTCAACCATTTATAACGTTTTATAAATTTAGTTTGATATAAAGTTGTCTCGCAATGCGAATAGTAAGACGAGATAGCATACACAACGATACATCGTCGTTGGCACTTTTCACAAGCATTGCTAACAACGATATATCGTTGTTCGGCACTAAAAGGGTTAACAGAAGACGCATTACGATTGGTTTTACGAATGTCATTAGTTCGGATAAGTGGTACGCCGCGAAGGGTTAGTGCAATAACAGGAGCTCAGCAAAGAGTTCGATAAATTGCGCATTCCGACGATGTTCATTCATGGTAGATAGAGTTCGAATAAATCGAGTTCCATTGTATACGTGCAGTTTGTTTGTTTTGACAAATCGCAGTCCATTGTGTATACCATGTTTAAACGATGAATTATTTCCTACATTATTCTCACGTTATCCAAATGCTTTCATTACTCACTGGAAATATACATACATTCGCGATTGCGAATTGATGCCCTCGGATACGTGAAGCACAGGAATTTCAACATATGTTTGTGTCACATTTTTCCGAGAATGATAACGTGCGATGCATAGAATTCAATGTTTAGAAGTTAATGTTGCCTGGTTCTGACGTACGAATAAGCAAATGTTATGACTTGTATATGCGCAAACCAGTTCAATACTATTGATAAAACAGAGGAAACATGGAAAATGAAGAAAACAACGGAGGAAGACAGGGCGATTAAGATAAAATTTTACATTGAGAAGCATAATTTGAAACGATAACTTTTGTAGAAGTTCTATTATGTTTCTTAAATGGTTGCCGTATATTCCTCTGCTGGACGAACAAAAGAATATAAGTCAGAATTATTAATTTTGCAGAGGTGCACTTATAAAATAATCTATCTTACGTTGCGTAATATTTTACAGTTGTATTGCACAAACGCATAAGAGATGTTTTCATACATGATAATAAATAAGATATATGGAATAAAATTTATTTATCAGACATGTCACGATTATGAACTTAAAAAAGATCAATACTTGTAATTTTGTGTGAAAAAGATGATTTAATCTGACTTGCACACGCAGATGAGTCGTAATTAGAAATTTGTATTTCAAATGTAATTTTTACATAGCACGTTTCTTCTTAGATGATTACCATATCGCTTGCACAATAATGAACAAAAAGAACAAATTTGTCATACATGCAAAAGACTACAAATTACACAAACATTTCCAAGTATTATGAATTGTTAAATTTAGTGAATCTTAATACATGTACACAAAAAGTGTATTTTGTATTTACTAGAAATTTAACTTTACTTCTCTTCGTTTTAATTTATATATTATGATTTCTAAATAACAACTGACGCAAGGATTAATGATTTACATCATTGCGGATATAAAATATTTAAATGTATATAATTTCCATTAATTAATTTCCTATCAATTATTTTAATTCACAACTTTAAATGCTATATTCAAAAAAATACAATTCCACAAAAACTCGTTAAAAAATTGTACAAGTCTGTTCTAAAATATAAAAAATAAAATATATAAAAAAAAATTATATAAAACATTGAACATTTTCAAAATTTTCTGTATTAATTAATACAGTTTTGAAATATTATTCTTCAGATATTTTTTATAAATAAAACAATCTATTCCTCTTTAAAATAATTTTTTCGAATATGTTGCTACTTTTCTATTGATGTATTTTGTAACTTTACTAGGAATAGAATGTTTTCGTGTTTCGTTATCATATGTTCTATACGTCTTATCTATAATTGTGTATTTACAACTTCCAATCAGTTACATAATAACCATTCTTATTATAATTTTATTAATAGTTATTCTTATATAAATAAAAAGAATTAAGAATTCTCACTCTTCAAAAATATTATGAAATGACTAGACTGCAGATGTTCAGGCATTTATGGGAAACTCAAAAGTGCAAAAATGCTCAGAATACACATACATATACAGTACGTGCTATTTAACTGGAAACGCTCAAATATTTGACAAAATACGAGAGATTTCTAAATGGGTATCTTCGTTTCTTATTTTATGTTCTTGTAAGTGAATTCAGATATCTTCAAAACATCACAAATTTGTGTCTTCCGCACCATCGGCTATCGACCATCGATATAAACTTTCAAATTCGTTACCTGATATGTTCCACCGAAACACATAAAGATATTTTTCATAATGTTACTCCTGGTACGCCATTGCCGAAACACAAGATCGCAGTTTCTTAGTATTTATATAACAGTCAATCAATTCCGAAGATTTACTTTTACCTAATTCCTTGCATCGCTCCATCAAACTTAGATATGTTTGTAAGCAGAAACGGATGGTGCTAAAGACAGCAGCTTTTGTGTTTTCAAGACGTCTAAATGTCAGCTACAGTACAAAAGTGGATATATCTGTTTGAAGGCCATCAGCTCAAAATCAAATAGATAAAAGCACAATATGTCCTCTCAATACCATATAACTTTTGTCCGAAACACTTTTCTCTATTCTTCGTTTTTTTTCAGGCATTCCAACATTTCACTTATACAGAACGTACTGTATTAAATATCTAATGTATAATATTTAGTGCATATTCAGTGGCTGAAACGAGTATTTGCTTGGGTTCTATATTTTTAACGTGTATCCATCCGTGTATTTATATTTTCCGAAGACATCTGAGAGGCATACGCTACTAAGTTATTCTACATATGTACAAAAGTAAAGAAACAGCGAAGGCGACGCGACGAAGCTCTTGCATTTTGTAGTACGATCATTCTTTCTCGAAACGGCAAACTAATCGTACATTTCCAAATAGTATCGGACTGGAATTTATATAAACATACGAAATTTAGAGATTACCATGGCCTTATACACGTGTTTCAACCGTTACGTTACTCGAATGATCTAATAATCAAACGCAATTGTGTACCGAAGATTTAGAGGTTAAGACTAGAGCCACACGAGCGTTGAAACAATGTCCGTTGCGTGATGTCCATTATAAGAATATATTGTCGTATATATTGAAAGCTACATACTAAGAATGTATGTTACTTTTTGCCCGGAATATTTATAGTAAAACGGACATTGGATTTTGTTAACGCATATTCTGTATTGTATATACGTGAAGAGGTCGTACGGAAGTTTATAAGACACGTGTTATATACATATGCATTTTATAGAGAACGTTCTTCCAATGATTCACAAACATTCTTGGATTCGTTTATCGTGAACTATTTTTATTGCAAGAAATTTCTTTGTTGCATATTTATACAAATAAATTATTTTATAGTTCTTCGCACATTTCGAAGTACACATTAAAAAGAAAAAGATTTTTTTATTCGAAGCTATAATACGCCCTCCAAGAAAAACTTCTGGATCCGCCAATAACTGTATCTGCTACAAAATAACGTCCGCCGCAACGCTCGTGCGTAACGCAGTGTAAGCATACGCGTATTCGCAAGAAACAATGTCCGTTGTGACAGACGTCGTTTCAACGCCTGTGTGGTCCCAGAGACAAAAGACATCAATGCGCGCGCATATCAGCTCATCGTTTACCGGAGTAACGGATGATCATGTTTTGGTTGGATCGACTATGGTTGAGTAGAGCTATAGCATAGCTAATGAAAATACCATTTACTGAAAGTGATTATTTCCTACAGTATTTTTTAGGTTTCCTAGTAGAAATTACCCCCTTTCCAAAAAGTCTAGTTTGATTAAAATATAATTCAAGAAAATAGGAAAATTTTGTAAGTATTTCAGACTTCTCGTCGAAATAAAGAAAATGTAATTAACCTACCTTTCATATAAATATAATTAACGAATGTTACAGCAAGCAAATTCAAAACAGAAATATTAGTATAGTTTAAGCTAGCATAGATTGCAAGTTGAAATTAACTTAAAAGAAGGGAAGATTATGCTCAATTTAAAAATTTCAGAATTTTGATGGATAAAAGATACTCATGGAAGGAATAAATTAACTATTAATATTCGTACAACTTTCTTTCTTTTTCTTTTTTTATTTTTTCTGAAGCAACTAGGTATGTTAGACACATGTTCGAATTCCAAGGAACATTATATTCACGCATTGCATGATGTTACATATATGTACGCGTGTACGATGGAATATGTATGTATACGTATTGTACTACTATCATACATGATAGCTTTCTCTATCATTTCTTTTATTACGTTTCAAATATAAGACAATTATATATATTGCGTATGCATTGCAAAAGTATCACAATTGGAAACAAGTTTTCCAGGAAAAGCGAAAGATATTTGGAAACGTAAAAAAAATTATTTACTTAACACATAATGCTGGTAAAAAGATAAACTCCAAGAAATAATGATCAAATATCAAAGTTTTATAAGTTTTCATTCCTGCAACCTCCCCTTGACGATTTTTATGTTCTTCTAACACAAGATTGGATTATTTTGGGATACTTTTAAAATACATGTGAAATACATGATCATCCAGTAGAAACACATTAATTAACAATTTAAAGTATACAAAGAGTATTACAAACATCAGTTGCAATTATATTATCTGTCTATTCACATGAAATGGTAATTACAAATTTCTATAATAAACGACTATCGAATTGATCCTATGCAACTCAGTTGCTCACATTCTGTTATTTAAGTTAACCTACATACATATGTAGGTTTATTTATTTGTTTGAACCTAAATTTATTCTTTATATTGATCGTTTAAATTTTTTTATGTACGTTACTTAATTTTCTCTAGATAGAAGTTTAAGGATTGATAGATGTATATCATTAATTTTTAGAACGAGTAATGAACATTTATATAAGTATTTTAATACAGCACAAAGTATTCATATTAAATATTTCACCGTGGATTTTTTAATTCTGACTAAACATTTTCTATGAAACATGATATACAAAACGATCGATAACATAAATACTTAATAAAGCTAGAAATTAAAAGAGCTAATAATATAGCTATATATGGGATACAAGCAAATTATATAGTTAAAGGAGTTTCAAATTTAAGAAATTTTTTAGGCCTTCGTATAAAGAGAATCTAGATCAACTCATTAGCAACAGAAATAATCAAGGCGCGCAGAAGAAAGTGCAAATTACGAGGAATCGACGTCACATTAAGATTTCATAACATAAACTTAAACGTCTCCCAGATAAAAATAGTCCACATGTCCTGCAAACTTTTATAAATTCCAAACTTTGTTAACCGAAACAAGTAATGTATATTACGCGATTTGCACGAGTGTATAAATAACCTACGTTTAGGAAAAAAGTGAAATTCCGATCTTTTTTTTTTGTGATACAAAAATTCGTACGATAAAATTCAATATTTAACACAACATACAAAAAACTGGGGGGAATTTCAAAGAATTACAATTTTTTAATTAATAAAATATAAAAGGAGGAGATAATAAAAATTTGATGAAAAATTAGGGTAAAAAGAATTTTTTATACGATATGGGAATAATTCATGGATGTTACGTGTTTTAAATCTCTACTCTCATGTCCACAGTTTCGCGCTATTCTGAATTCAGCTTTCAGTAACTTGAATATCCATCGATTATACGAAAAATATTCTCCTCGAAACTAACGTGTATTAGCACAAAATTTGCGAAATGCAAAGAACTTCATTCAACAAACGCGACGCGACAAAGTCACGGCATGAAATTCTGTATCGTTACTTTATAATAATGTTGGAAAAAAAATGTTATTTCCAGGATTTCCTTAGCAGTTTTCCCCCTTATGAGTTTTCGCAGATATAATGTGCTTACATTTACATAGTCAACACTGAATGTTAATATTGAACAAATTCTTAAATTTTAATTCGTTAAATTCTTTGAAAGTGATAAATAGAATGTTTTTACTTTTTTATTAGAACTTTTAAATTAGCATTATTCTAGATCTCATTTAAATAAGACATTACATTTGGCATAAAAAATTGTGAAAAGAAGTGTAAGAATTTTAAAAAATAAGTGTAGACTATATAAAGATTGAAATTAATGACTGCAAATATAGTTCCAACAGGAATGTAATATTATATTGAAATACAATAAGACTTAATTACTGTAAAAACACAAAACAACGTAAATATGAAAATTATGATACATATATTTATGTAACTAGAAAATATAAGCCAAAAGGTATTGCGAGATAAGATAAAATATCGAATGCGGTACTCCTATCAAAAATTATAATACCATACAAACAATCAATCCGATATAAAGCGAAAATCAAGACTATACAGAAACATATGAAAAACAGCTAAATAAATATTTAATAAACGATATGCATCAGATTTGAACTTTCACAACTGATTTTGGATCACTGAAGTTACAATTCAGGACGGATACTTTTACACAGGAAGAATGACATAAGCTTCGTAGAAAAGGACAAAATTTTGGAACAAATGATGAAAAAATTGTAGAAAAGATGAGAATGAAGAATACATACCATAAAGTGGGCCGAAGAAGTGGTGGTTTGAGAACAAGTTGATGGAGGAAGAAGACACAAGGTGGATCACGAAGGATCGTTTATATTACTTTGTTTGTGTACACTAAAAGGCAGAGACTCGCACTAATAAGCGGACAATCGCGGTTACTTGCTTTAAGTAGGCATATTCGTTGAAGACGATGAAACAAGATTGACTTTCAGTGCTAGTAGTTTTCACACACGCTGCCGGCCCAGCAGGATTAAAATGGTAGAATACCGCAAGGCGCCATCTTTAGTAGATGGCACGCAAGCGCTGTTTCTACCGCGCTTCTATCCTATATTGTCGATTGTTGGACTGAAACTTGAGAAAATTACTAGACATTGATCCTGGAAATATATATGATGGCTAAACTTTACTTTAGAAGACCAAGAATTACTGTCTAGCTATTGACAATCTTGTAATTTTCAACATATAGGATCTGAAACTGTAAGTTTTAAGATGCGAAATCTATTGACTTGAGTTATGAAAATATAAAATTGAGTATTTTTAGAGTATTTTCCATGTTACTTTGACACCAGATTGGCTTCTATCCGTCAAAACGTCCAATGAGTGAACCGCACAGAGACACAACAATTGATTGGTCCGCACAGATAGATGAGCATACTCTTGACTTCCACTTATCTTATTCAAAAATGTACACTGAGAATTTTTACACAATTTTATATTTTTATTAGTGGTTTAATGGTTCATTCACAGAGTATAAAAATACGAAATACATAACTACTCTTTGTACTTCCAGGAATAATGTTTCAGAAGTAATAAAAGTAATTATATGCATATCCTGTTGAAAAATAGGTAAAGTGTGCTCTGCCGGAGCATTTGCTTATCTCATTGAAAAATAGCTTTATAAAAGTCTCTGAAATTATTAATAAAAAATTAAGTATCTCACAAGTTACAATCCCATCGGAAACCATTCTTTGTCTTATATAAGGCTCCAGAAACTAAATAAGAAAAGAAGAGAATCTTATAGCAAAACAAGAAAAACTGACAGATTAGTTAAAAACCAGACATTTCTCATTTAACAAAAATCATTTACACAATTATTAAATTAAGTGTTTGCTACTAAAACTAATTTAATTTAATTTAAAAATTGTTTAAAAATTATTTAATTTAAAAAATACCTTACCCACAATTTATATTAATTGATATTTTTCGTACATTGGGTTTGTCATCATCCTTAAAGGTTTTCTTGTACATAATTTTTTCTAATTTCAATATTAAAAATTACTTTTTACTGCGTGATACTTTTCAAACTTTCCTCTACTTGTGCGAGATATAATTTATGGACAAGGCAAACATGCCCGCTAGATGGGGGGACATGCGATTGGTTAATAAAGGAACTGTACAAGTGTACACCTTATCTGCCTTTCATTATGGTTTATATATCTTAATAAAAGTCAGTATATGAGTTTCTTACCTTGTAATATTATAGACGTAGGCAATGTATTAAAAACACATGTTTCTTGACTTAACCTTATTCGTGATTTGTTTATTTTAAGAAACTTCATGAATAATTGTGAATAGAATGTAGTAAAAGAATTATAAATGATTAAACAAAAATAATTCAATAACATCGTAGACAATTTTAATATTTCGCAATACAAAAGTTTATGTAATTTATGAATATGAAGCGGTTAACTGAAGATAAGACGAAACTTGTTTTGGAAAAATTAACAAAATAGTAAGTTCCGAATAATTTCTTTGTATTGGGATTAAGTAAAATAATTTCAGAAATAAATAAATATATAATATAAATATAATAACATAAATGGTAATTTATAATCTCCTTTATAATCTCTTTTAATTTATTATGCTTTTTCTAGTATTGGGACTAACGTAAAATTATTACTTGACCGACCAGATGGTGTTTATTGTTTTCGAGAAAAGAAAGGCAGAGTATATTACGTTTCTGAAAAAATCTTATCATTAGCAAGTATGGTAAATCCAGAAAAATTGGCAAGTCTTGGAACATGCTTTGGAAAATTTACAAAATCTGGAAAATTTAGGCTTCACGTCACTGCTTTATGTCACCTGGCTCCTTATGCACAAGTAATTATGTCATTTTTATTATAATGTTAAATTTCAGTATATTGTTTCTTACTAACATTTTATAGATACAACGATAATGTATCACTGAAATCCATATAGCTTTTACATTCATTATAAGGGTATTTTCCACATTGCTCCAAACATATAAATCAATCATTTAAGTTTTATTATTAATATTAATTCAATTTTAAATTATAATTTATAAACCTGTGTGAATATGAATATATATATATATATATATATATATATATATGTATGTATGTATTATAATGTCTTCTTTTAGCATAAAATTTGGGTAAAATCATCAGCTGAACAACAGTTTTTGTATGGACATCATATTTCTAAGTCTGGCATAGGACGAATTACAGAAAATACTCCTCAGTATCAAGGAGTTGTTATTTTTTCCGCAAATGATATTCCACTGGTAACTAAAGTATTTTTACTGTAATTCATTTCTCGAAAAATTTCAATATCTTGTGATTGATTTATATCTCATTAAAAATTTGTAATTGCCAAAATTACTATTTTAGGGTTTTGGTGTCACCGCTAAAAGTACAATGGATTGTAAATATGCAGACCCAATGGCAACAATATGTTTTCATCAAGCTGATGTAGGAGAGTATATTCGGTCAGAAGACTCTTTAATATAACAATGTAGAAAAAATCGTATATTTAATTTTTTTATCAAATAAATTGTTATATCTTAAGATTATAAAAAATAAACACATTTTTTATTAAACATATTATTTTTTATATCAAGAAAATTACGATTACTGTATATATTTAAAAAATCAAAAGGAAATTACTACTTCAGTATCAGTAGACAACATCTTCTGAATGAATTAAAGTTACATAAATTTTAATAATGAATAGTTTATTTTATAACCAGCGTACAACATGATAGGTCTTTTTCCCAACTCTAAGTAATGATATATTATTACTTAATATATGTACTCCAGGTACAATGAGTTCTGCTGAATTCGTAATTTTTTGATAATTAATGTAAAAACCTCCAGCTGCTATAATTCTCCTTGCATCATGATCTGTTTTAAAACAGTTTGCTTTCATAGCTAAGTCATAAGCATTAATACCTGGTTCAGATAGAAGTTCTACTATAGTAGCACCATCTAATATCTGTACTAAATCATTCACTTGCATTTTTGCTAAAGAATCAATAGATTTATCATAAAGAACAGCAGATGCCCTCTTTGCTGCAAGTAATCCTTCTTCTGCAACAAAATATGTACAATTAAACTTGCATAGAAATGAAAATACTTTAATAGTTTTTAATCCCTGGATGGAAAACTTGTTTGATTACCTCCATGAACCAATATTGTAACTTTCTCAGCTAGAATTTTTTGTGCTTGTCTCAGTTCTGGTCTTTTAAAATGCTCTTCTACAATCTGTTTAATTTTATGTACAGATAAAAATGTGAAGAAATGAAGGAATTTTTCCACATCTGTATCTTCTACTCTAATAAAATACTGATACAGTTGAAAGCTAGAAGATCTTGTAGGTGAGAGCCAAACTGCATTGCCTGTAGATTTTCCAAACTTTTTTCCACCTTGGGTTGTGATTAATGGTAGCGTTAAGCCATAAACTTGATCTTTGGTATATTTAGTGATTAAATCATAACCAGATACTATATTTCCCATTTGATCTTGACCTCCAACTTGAAACAAGCATTTATATTCACGGTATAAGTGAAGCCAATCATATGCTTGGAGAAGGGGGTAAGTGAATTCTGTAAAACTCATTCCACTTGCGGATTCTAATCTACTTCGCACAGATGCACGACCAAGCATCGTACCCATCCTGAAATACTTTCCAATGTCCTGAATAAATGAAAGAAAATTCATATCTTTATACCATTCTATATTGTTTAATATTTTTATGGGAGCCAAATGTTGATGGTTTCTACAAAAATATTTCGCATGATTCCTGATGATATTTTTGATATCACTTCTTATACTTTCTATGTTTTCCTTGAGTATAAGTTGTTCTATTTGAATGCGTTCTGTTTTTCTAAAACTTGGGTCACCGATTAAGCCTGTTGCACCTCCTAACAGGATGATCACTTGATGACCACAACGTTGCCAATGTAAAAGATTTATTAGAACTAACAAATTTCCTATATGCAAACTGTCCGCAGTGGGATCGAATCCAGCGTATACACATTGTGATGGACTTTTCCATAACTTTTTTATGTCATTCCTAAAATTTTATTTCGTTTTTTAAAACTTATTTGTTTTATACGAAGATTTAAAACAGATGTTAATGAAACTTACACGCAAATATCAGGGAAAATATCTTCATACAACTGTCTATTTTCGGCATCTAATATATATTTTGTAGAATATTGGCGAGTATTAAAACTCTTGGCTATAGAACGTAACCTCAATATGTTATTCATCTTTAATTAACTCTGTCTATATACAAGGATATGTAAAATTTAATTGCAATATGAATAGTCCATATAACTATTCTTCCTTACAAAATTTTTAATTATGAAACTTTTATTTAATTGATTAAATGTATGTATACATTGAGAAATATAATCATATAATTAATTTCCGGTTTCTAGCTCTGGATCGACAGATGGCAATACAGTTGCAATATAAAATTGAACATAATGTAGCAGATTCCTAAGTAATCCATCATACATATTTTTATAATTTTTAATAACTTTTTTATACAAACGTATATTACTATTGATAAAAAAATATATCATTCTTTAAAAACTAAATATATGAAATTTTTGCTATTATTTCTAAACAAGGATAGCAAACAATTGTACACGAAAAAAGAAATTAAAATTCCTACAAAGAATGCAATAAGCATTTCCACTTTATTTTCACATTTTATGTATAGGTAAAGAAATTATATTTGAGTATAAAGAGAAAACAGTAAATTTAAACATAAATTTACATTTGAGACAAAGAAAAATTATCACAAAGTGTTTAAACAAATTACACAGTTAAAAGATACTATTTCTTTCAATAGATCATGATAATTAATATGAATTTATATTTCCTAGTTTATGCAACTCAAGAGGAGAAGAAGAAATAATTAAAACTTCCTCGTTTCGCTTTTATTTACAACGTAATCATTGGTTCTTTACTAAATTCATTTACTATACCACCAATCTGTAAGAGAGAACGGAAGTCGATTTCCTAGGTTGCTCGAGACAGAAAATACTACCACCTTTCGTTAACAATAAAAAGTAAAGTAGAGATGAGTGACGTAACGTCTTAGTAAAATAAATAAAACGGAGGAGAATTAGTTCCTCTGAAAATATTATATAATTTATGAAGAAGCTAATGGTGTCTTTCAATGGCTATGTTGTAATCAGGGATTATTTAAATTTGTAAATAGATTTTCGCTTATAAGATAACTAATTTTACTTAAGTTGAAGCAAACGTTTTACTACAAAGTGTAATGAAAATTATTGATATACACGTATAATTAATTTAAATTAAAAGAATAAATCATCTTCCAATAATTATACAATTAATTGCATAATTCTTAAAAATATTTGTTACTTCATTAATTTCGTAATAGCGCGTAACGGCCCCTTTAAAAAGTTAATCTCAGACTAGTACAACAGCTTTTTATAACGCGTATACGTGTTTCTAATAATGCAGTAGCCAGGTGGTTGCTCTAATGAATGGTGCAGCTCGCTCGGTTTTCCGTGATTTTTCTTCATGCTACGTGACACGCTTAAATAATTATCTAATGAACTCTCGAGCACGAAAATACTTTCTATCGGTTGTTAAAAATAAAAATTTCGAAATTATTTCTTTTTCCTTCTTTTTGTATATTTCCTAAAATAGGAATGAATTTTGATGCGCTCTTTTTTTTCAAATAATATCGAAGTTCTTTTGATTTTTTAATAATTAGTTTATAAACTTTTCGTGGGTTAAGTTGAATTTGGAAACACCTGTGTATAAAATTACGCACTATTACATTATTTAAAGAACCTTCGCTTGTATAAAATAATAATAATAATAATAATAATATAAACATACTTGCGATAGAAATAAATAACAGTTGAAATACAAAAGAGGGAGATATTCTGACCTCAAAAGGTTTGACGTATAGTCTGACCTTGATTGCCTCGATTCTACTTTCGATCTTATTTCAGATGTTCATCCTTTCTATTTGCTAATACGAAACCAATAAGCGAATTCGGGTTCGAATATTTTGCTTTTAGCTATATTACGTACTATTTAGTAACTTCAATGAAATTGCTAATTTTCAATTTATACGATATATTGTAACCGATTGTGTTATTTTGTGATTTACACAATATCGGAATTTCTTCCACTATTTTAACCGAGTATAGTTACTTAGTTGGTTTTGTTGATCATAGAATCTGTTGATTAGATTTGTTGATTAGCACTCTGATGTCTATCTTGATCGATAACAGTCAAGTGTTTGTTATGGACTTTTGCTGAAAATTGACTACACCTAAAAAACTAAAAATAGGTTTTCTAGGCCCCTTGATCCAATATTTTTGACAGGATGATTGCTGATGATCGCCGTGATAGTGAATGAGTAGATTTGAGACTATGGAAAAGGATTTACGCTTGTACGGTTTAATAAATGGACGACTGTCTGCGGTGGAAACCGAATTTGTTGCGGCTATGATGGCTCGTTAAGTTGACGTCATGATTTGTTGAGTGATTTGTTGTATTTAGTTGATATAATTGTTCCTTCGTGGGAAGGAAAGCGCATTAATAGATCTTCGTTAGTTTAAACTGATTTTTTAATCGTGTTTTAATGGAATTTTTCAATCAGAGTTTAATTAATTTCTTTTTTTCTGTATTGTGTTTCTGTATGTAGTTCTTAAGTTATAATGGTAAAATTTAAAAGAATTCAGCATCTTATACTTAAATAATTAGTCCTATTTTTAGAGTATTTGCCTTTCTCCTGTGTCCAAAGGTGTTTAAACTTTGTCCGTTTTTGTCACACCATTCTTTCAGCCAATTCTATTCAATAAGGTATTTGAACCGTCATCCATCATTCTAAACACCTTTAATTTCCTTCATAATAGCTTCTAAATAGCAGAAAAATCCCTTCACTGCCCTGGACTTTTCCTGGAATGTTTACCGTATAAGAGAACACCATTTGGCCCGCAAAACGTCGCTAACAAGCCTCATTCCACAAAACTTCCTTTCCAACGCGCTTGCAATGTCTCTCTTTTGTAAGGCGGCTCTAACTCTCTGAGATTCTGCCCTGTTTTCCCATGACTCCGTTTCACATACAGATCTGATAAAAGAAAAAAGTTTTATTCCGTCGAGTAGTCTCGACATCGTTACAATTGCGCTTACTTCTGCGTTTTTGTTTTCTGCGACGTTATTCTTTTATAAATATTCGTAAGATTTAGGATTTGAATGTTTTCAGGCGTCGAGGTTTCATACTGGCTCATGAAAGTATTTGAATGCTTACAACATTAACAACTACATGCTATTCTTATAGGATGCACGTTCATCCATAAAGTGTGTTAGAAGAAATATCGCTGTTTGGACATAAGTAAACGTGTGGTGAAGATAAACTGCACGGAATCACGGTCAAATAAATCTCCGTACACTGCGAACATAATGAATGCAATTGCAATTGCGAACACGAACGAAGTCACGTACAAAGGTGAAATCTTGTGTCAGTTTCGTTTTAGGAAATAGAAAGAGCGGAAGAAGCTTCCGAGTGTACATAATATGTATTATAAAAAGGAATGTTAAAGCACATTACTTTTACTGCTTTAACTGTAATTTTAACATCTCTTTAAAAGAAGAGAGGGAATCGCAATTTACTTAGCCTCTATCGATCAATATTATTTAATTAAGGAAAACTTGCACCACTTGTAAAATTAGCAATTAATAATTTTAATATTTATAGCAAAAAAAGGAAAAGTTGTAAGGAAATGGTCTCAACGCAATTCGCAAGAGTTGTTAGAATTTCGATTTACTGCAAATTACCTTTCTAACACACTGTCGCTTTTCATTGTCTTTAAGATTCTACTCCATGTTCCCATGACCGTTTCACATGCATTCATCGTAGTTGCACTTATTCATGGTTCATCTTTGAAAAAGTTTCACTCTCAAATCCATCGAGCCATAAAACAATCTCCAATTATTAAACTTTTTCTTCTTTCCTTACACTTTTCTCTTTTAAGTTTCAAATCCATTCGTCGTTTTATGGTTTTGTTATTTCGTATTACATAGGAAATAAAGTAGTGATAATAAAAAAGAGTAATTATATTGGAGAGAGGGATATGTATTTCAATTTCTACCATTTGCCACGGTGTTCTTCCAACTTTATGTATTATAAAAGAACAAGAAAGAAGAGATTCATTTTATGAGAAAGAGAGATTCTATTTCGCAGTAATCCTATTACTTAACGTATACTTCACCATAAATCACACTGTTCAAAACTCTTACCTTTTAAAATCAAAATGCTTACTGCCAATTCAACCTAAATCGTTCATGAGACACAAAAAAGAGCTCTCTCTTCATATCGATCTCATTACCTAGTACCTAACTGTATGAAAAACAGTACAGAGTACGAAACACACTATTCAGAATACAATTCTATAAACAAAAATTTTTATTTCAAACTTTGATTTAATTTTCTCAGAGCCTGGGAAATCATTTTCAAAAAATCATTTTCTATCTGCCCTTAAAACGTGAACTGGAATATTCACGAAATCTCAGAACAAGCGCGACGTACCAATAACACGATTGAAACCCAAAAAATCACAAATATATAATATACAGTATATAAAAATGGCTATGAAAGAAAAAAAAAAATAACGAATGACAAAAGAAACAGTTTCCACGCATCACTTGATGCCCGGCTGAATTTCGATTTGCTGAAAATTCCCTTTCTAATGCACTGTCGCTTTTTACTCGCTTTGGGATTCTACTCCATGTTCCCATGGACGTTCCGCATTTCGATCGGGACGAAAGAATCTACGAACCTTTCTACCTTGGAGCGTTTCGTACTCTTAGTGGGACGTCCGGCGTTGACTGGTCCACACGTATATAACGCAACGACACGTGCTTACACCAATACATATAGGCATATACACAACGGGCTTCTCCTTTTCCCATTCACCAGACTTACGCGGTTGGTTACGTGCTCGGTCGTTGTTACTCTTCATGATGTCTGTTTGCGATGTCCCATCCTGAAGCCAGCGATTAAAATCGTCCGCTCTTCCTAGCGATTCCTCATTGCCAGCGGTTCTCATGCGAGGACATTCTCACGCTTCAGTTCCCTTCACGTGTCTTCATGATGATAATGTCTTCATCATGTTCATGATGATGTTTCATGTTGCTTGACGTCGTTTGACATAGTTCGACATTGTTTTCATATGGACAGTTACTCACATTAATATTGAAACACAGCACTATCTCTCTGTACGGAAGAACTCTTTATCCGAACTGCGTTTATTCTGTTGCTGGTTGAATTCATTTATCCGAACGTGAGCTCTTATTGTGTGAACAAAAGATAATAGGTAATGAAGAAAATTGGTGAGCTACTATTATACGAATTTCAATTGTATAAATTATTTGTCACCCCAAAAAATGGATGGTTTAGATATCGTCCCTCTTACGCCAGTATCACGAATCTGCAATTCGACAGATTATCGGAATTTACAATTGAATGTAAAATTACGGTTGATTCTGAAGATAATGAATCATGTTTAGGGCATAATCGTTACATTGTTGTACTATGTTCGTTATAACACTCACCTTTTTAATCTATATAGATAAGAACAAGAAGGAGATAATCAATCTATTTCTACAATGAAAATGGCTTTTGGCATAAAAGGGACGATATCATGTTGCTTATTTTAAGAGAATATGAATTATTGTCATAGCTTGAAAATACGAGTAATTGTATTATAGTCACCTTAGAATTCAACGATAGCAGCTGATAATTAAAACGATGGTTTCTCCATAACTTACTACGAGTTATAACGAACACCACGTTTTTGTTCGATGATCCATAAAATATAAAAAAGCAATAATGACTCTGGTCACATCGGTTCGCAGGAGAAGAGACGAAGTACCGCGCGTATCTCCACATTACGAAACTGAAAGTCTTTCCACTTCCTGCAGGGAAGTCCCGTCCTCGAACGGAGAAAGGGAACCTCGAAAATGAATTTGACCCAAATCATTTTTTTTCATGAGTGCGCAAACACGATACTTTCTTTTTTCTTTTATCTCGAATATCGAATCTCGATACATGGGTTCTTCGATTACAGCCCACTTATTCCATTTGCAGCGGATTTCCTTCGTTTCCTTTTTTCTTGGACTTTCTTCGATTATAAACCACTTATCTCATTTAGTTTGTACTTTTTCTAAACATCACATTTTCCACCATCCCTCTGTTGAATGCGCACTATAAGAAACAAAGTATCTCTAAGAAACCTCAAAATATCCTTATAATGAAAGAGACAGAATAGTAGGATAAGATAGATTAGCTTAGCTATAATAAAAGCTAGAGAAACAAGTGTTATAGCGCTGAAAAGAGAAATAGTATTGTTGTATTGGGTAGAGATTATATACGGTTGTAAACCTGATAGCTGAAAGTCATTCAAAGCCAAAATGCAAAGACTAAATAAAATAAGTAAAAATGAAAGGAACTCTGAAAGGATACTTCTAACTCGCGTAAGAGTTGAGTTTTGGTTGACCGAAAGAACGCAGTAAATTATGCAGGGAACGCAGAACGTTCTTATTGTGCTCGCCCTTCGTAAAAGATAGCAGCGGTCTAAATAGAGTATTAGAATCCATCATATTTATATATATATATATATATAATGAATTCTATATATATATATATATATGAAACATATAAATATAAATATAAACATGAAACATACGAAGATTTACATTTTCACGTACTCGCTATCGTAAGAAGCACAAAAATAGTCTCATAACCTAAAAAAAGGAAAAAATCCGCCATCACGTCTCCATTACGTAAATTCGTATTCTCTATATTGAAACGCTGAGCAGGAGTCATACTCGCAGGCATTAGGTGAGTTTAGAAAGTGCCAATCCTCTGGCCGGCCAAAAAACCCATCACCTCGCGCTGACACGTTTGTCACCCGTGAATGCAGAATTTTTAAAAGGGACAAAGGTTCAAGGATAATCGATCTTCGATTAAAAAAGGGTTAACGAGTACCGAGGGAGTCAAGTTCGTAGTGTATAAGGAAAAGAGCTGCAGCAAGATCGACGACAGCGGAGAAAGAGGGAAAGAGAGAAAGAGATTCGCCAGACGGTCTCATCAGCATAGGTGATGGGTCGAGATACGAGTGGGGCCAGGGCTGGTATAAAAGGGGAACCGTAGCATCTGTGGAGCATCAGTCCTCAAATCCAAGGAACAGCAGCAACCATGAGGGCATTCATGGTGAGTTGAATTTCTTTCGTCTACTCGCTGACCCTTTTCGATCGACATCCTCTTCCTGACCAGTGGAGATAGTGTCCTGTGACGTTCTAGACAGTGCCCATTTGCCATTGCCGGATTATTGTCCATTTATTTCATGTCTTCCTTCTTTTCGCTAATCTTTTGTTTCCTTCTTCTTTGATTTCTTTTTTATTATAGTGCATTTATTCTAATTACGTTAGATTCCGTCGTTCCTTTTTGTCTTGAATCTTCTTTGAAATTTCCTATTAGGATCCTGGCCAAGTGGAGGGTTAAGAATCACAGTAGTATAAGTCGACCTATTGCTACTTTTCTTGCTAGTTCTACCTATATTGTTATCAAAAAAATATATTATATTTTTCTGAGTCATGAAAACGTGTCGCGGTAAAAAATAAGGTTACAGCTTAGTTAGTTATGAAACTAAAGGACTAAGGTATAAACAAATTGTGCTTTTGAGAGTCAAAATACATGACTGAACTGGAATTGTCAAAATCTTGAATTACACGAAGAATTTAGATATTAGAAGTAGCGACGAAAGAGACAGAAAGAAAAGGAAAATGGGAATTTGTGGGGAGCATAGAAAGGGAGAGGGTATGAGAGAAAGTAGAGAAGAGTAGGGATTCTGCCGATCCAGAAGACAATACAGATGCAATTGCGTCCGATGTCAATGTATTTGATGATCATATTAAGATGCACAATTATGAAAGCACGTGGAACACTTTCTAATCCCATGTAATCACCTATTCCTCATTCCACTTCCTTTAATTTAAGTTTCATTGATTACTTTCCTATAATCCCTTTCTTCGCCCGCTGTTTTCGTTAAATTCACCACTCTAACCATATTACTCTCTCTGTTCCTAGATCGTGATGCTCGCCGCTTCGGCGATGGCGCGGCCAGAAGCAGGTTATTCTTACTCTCAGCCTAGCTCCAGTTACGGAGCACCGGGAGGTGGAACCACCGGAATAGGTGGTGGACTCGGTGGCGGACATGGAGGAGGACTTGGTGGAGGACTTGGCGGAGGACTTGGCGGAGGACTTGGTGGTGGACTTGGCGGTGGACTCGGCGGTGGACTCGGCGGTGGACTCGGCGGTGGATTCGGTGGAGGCTTCGGTGGTGGCATCGGAGGCGGTGGCGGCGGTGGATTCGGTGGTGGCTTCGGTGGTGGAATCGGTGGAGGAGCCGGTGGAGGTGGCGGTGGTGGATTCGGAGGTGGTTCTCTCATCCAGAAACACATCTACGTACACGTACCACCACCAGAAGCCCCAGAAGACAGACCAGCAAGACCCATTTTACCACCAGCTCCACCCCAGAAACACTACAAGATCATCTTCATCAAGGCACCCACTCCACCAACTCCCACTGCTCCTGTCATTCCTGCTCTTCCTCAACAAGATGAACAGAAGACGTTGATCTACGTGTTGGTGAAGAAACCGGAAGAAGCTCCAGAAATTACTCTGCCTACTATTGCTCCGACCCAACCGAGCAAACCAGAAGTTTACTTCATCAAATACAAGACCCAGGTAAGCGACTCATAGAAGAAAATTTTATGATATGAAATATGGAAATGTTTTTTCGTGGAGATATTCATCTTCTTTTGTTTCTTTTGTAATTGGAATCGTTCCATTCTTCATAGCCACTTCTTGCATTAAAGTTATTACTATATTGTTTGCATAAGTTCTTTACTCTTTCTAATTTGCAGAGTTACATATGTTTTTCAAGATCTAAGAGATACTAATAAATCTGTAGAAAATATAAAATCATCATACATAAGTCCCTACCCTAGAACTATACACTTAAATTCTTACTTGAAGTAAAGAAAGGATATCCATGATAAATCCGCTATTATATACCATAATTTTCGTCTTCAACAAAGCAATTGACAGTTAGAATATCTGAAACTCATACAGAAACCCTCATGCGTTTATGAACTCTCCATCCAAATCTCCAATATTCATCACTCTGATTCAGCATACAGAACCTGTGTACCTAAAAAATCTCGTGCTTAATCAAAACTGATCAGTCTACATTTTACGAATTACAGAAGGAAGTTACCTCTGGTGGTGGCGGCGGTGGCGGCGGTGGAATCGGCGGAGGAATCGGCGGAGGAATCGGCGGAGGAATCGGCGGAGGAATCGGCGGAGGAATCGGCGGAGGAATCGGTGGAGGAATCGGCGGAGGAATCGGCGGCGGCATCGGCGGAGGCGTCGGTGGAGGGCTTGACGGTCATGGCGGTAGCGGACCAAGCGGACCCAGTACGTCTTACGGGGCTCCCGGCGCTTCAGGGCCTTACTAGTCACTCAAAATGCCCGTTGAACCCCCGCAGCTCCTCCTCCTCCCGTAATCGAACCTATCTTTACGCTCCGCGACACGCACGCATTCACGGCTTCGGTCACGGCTTCAGCCACGGCTCAACTGCGATCCTATTGGACGCAACACACTGTGATCCCACGTGGACGACCGCGGCGACGAGCAGGAACAGGACAATCGAATGGACAGTCGATAGTAACATGAGGCTCCTGCTCGCGATTCGGAGTTACACGATTAGTAAGAATAATACGATCACGATCATAATGATGACCGTGATGACCAAGATGATGACGACGATCATAGCGATGATGATAATGATGATGATAATGACGACGATCATGATAATGATGATGATGACGATGGTGGCTCTAACGAAAGTTAGAAACACGGTAATCAAGACGACGACGACGACGACGATTAGGATTAAATATTTTTTTATACGTTACTTTTTGCAAGAAAACGGTGGCGAAATAAAGCTTTTTTTATGTATTTTTACATAAAACCATGATGTCTTCTTTCGCATTATCCCTTGACCTTTTATTGACAAATAAGTTAGGTTACAGTTGAGCTTTCTACTGAAGGTTTAAGTTTCGAACAAGGATGTAAAAAATTTTGAAATAACAGATCGATGGCTGGGAATCCAAATTAATTCTTTGGTTAACAAAATATCGTTGTGAAATAGTTTAATACTATTTACAAAATTTGCTATAACAACTTTATATAGAGTATGCCTTTGTTTAAAACAATGAGCCGAATCAGTTATTTCGTTGCTAAATTATTGCAACGTGAAAGCACGTTCAATTGATCTTCCGACTACAATCTCCCACATGGAGCGTCGTGAACTTTCAATTTCTATTCGTACTCCTTTTCTCCTGTTTAAGAGGGCCAGAGAAAGTCGTCTGTGAAATCATCCTTCGAGAACATACTTCCTTAAAAAATAAAAATCATCGTCCTTTGCCAAAATAAACCTTCTATTAGAAGCAAAACAGATAGTGGGCCAGTAAAATAGAACTAAAATCAAAATACTGGATTACATCACATTTACTAGTATTACAAGAAATAACCTATAATAAATAATGAAACAGTCATTTTTGATAGTAGGAATTTTGTAAATGTAAATTTACGGATCAAAAATAACAAAAAAGAATGTCTTTTAAAGTGAATTTCAAATCTTCACAAATAATAGAAAAACTATGTATGAACCTAGAAAGGAAAATTAAGAAAATAATTAAAAAAATATATGTGTATATACATAAATTTAGAATTAAATTAAAAATTTTTTAAACAAAAGAGACATCCAGAGTTAATTTTAAAATAAAAATTAAAAAAAGATACTAATCCAGACGCAACAAGCTAATTTCTATTTTTGTAAGTGTAGAAGTCATTTTAACATTCATTATATATACTGCTATATACTAGGGCGCTTTATAATACAAGGTCATCATTATGGGAATAATTACAGAATGAGAATAATGCAATCGAAAATTTAGCTGCATGAAATCACGTTTCACTTTAATTTCTCCGTATTCTCAGGAACACGTGTAACGAAAGTCTACATTGGCACAAAGTCATTAAAATATTGCAAGAACTGACCGCATTCAACAGTAGTGCTGATTGGTAAACGCTGTGAATTTTAGACTCTGAGATTCTTATTTCGCATAAGATAAAATTTAAACTTTAATTTCACTGATAAATATTTATAAAATTTCCTTATCGACATTAATAACATTAACATGCTAATAACAATAATATAAACAATAACAGAAGAAAATACACAAATATTGTATAAAACAAAACAAAATATTATATAAAACAAAAAGAAATTACGGTGATATTAAAATTAAATATTATGAAAGAATAAATATTGAAAAACCAACAATTATGGTATGGTACCTAGAAATTAGTTTCAACATAAATGACATAATATTCTGTGAATTAGGTACAAACAGAAAACACGTTAAATCATTTTTATTCGCACTCTTAGCCAGGTAAAAGATATCTTCAAATCAACATTTCGAAAATGCTTCTATACATTTGCTAAACAAAATACACAATTGCGTTAATCATATGGTAAATAATTTCCATTCGAATCTAGAAGTAACATGTTCACGTAAATAAAGAGAAACTATCCTAGCACGCGGTTTCGTATCATTCAATCCTGTGTGTGATGAGGTAAAACGTATAAAGTATAAACGATGTATTGTGCAATGATTCTCCGTCTAAAACATTATACAAGCTAAGAAGAGTCCTGGCCCAGGCCACCCTGTGTGGGAAACCAAGTGCTCTGTGGTCCACCAACGCGGCTTATTCGCATGAACGCGTCACTATTGCATCATGTGCGCGCGTCACATCAAAAGATTTATATCAACCGTATTCAAACTTTCAACGTTCCGAATAATTAACCTTATTATTATGAATCACGTAAAAATATGAAACATTGAAATTAAGGATTTATAAACCAATGAATCTTAATAGTGATTGATTACACGGAAGTGTGTCGTCTTTCTAAATGTATATGTATGAACGAAACATATAAAGAGAAAATATAAGTAGATAAATTAATCCTCTTAGAGATATTTAGATGTTTAAGTATAAACACGAATATCATTATGTGATTACGCATCTTATAAAATGATTGATTGCATTAGAGATCAAGATACATGTATGTATGTATACTGAAACTTGTTAAAAGAAAGAAATGTTTTGATATACGTAACCTCACAAATCCATCATACTAGAAATATGTACATATTTTAGTTAACTTACTATCTACAACCTAATAAACATTCTTTACAACGTTAAGTTTAATTTCTTTCGCCTTTTTATATAAATTATTTTTTTAATTAAATTATATTCGATGTATAATCTGAACAAAGACTAATAAGACATTCATTAAATTATATAAATTAAGTTGTCTAATATCTGTAGTTAAATAAAGTAGTGACATTCTTTATTAACCTCGAAGTGATTAACGTTTTCACATAAGAAAAACTGTTACAAACACATAAGTAATTTATTGTTGACTAAATAAATATCAACTCTCTAAATAGACTGTAGAAATTGTATTTTAGTCAGACGTACTTCATATAGTACGTAACTCGGATTATTATAACTACGTATATAATTATATTTTAATATTGTCTTACATACATAACAAATAACAGATAACAATCATTAATTATTGAATAGAAAAATGGAAAATAATATATAAATAAATTATTTTTTAAAACGAAATTAATTTATCTCAAAATCTAAACAAAAATGTATACATAAAGAACTAATTCTTTCTAAAAGTCCACAAAATCATTCAATCATAACCTTAAAAATTCGCAAAAAATGTGACTATTTGCCAAATATCGCGATTTTATCAATCGATGAAGTGTTCAATCATCAGTAGTGATTTTTTTTACGAAACCTAACTCGGCAAAGGTTCGTCGAGAAGACTTGACCTCGAGGACGTTCATCGAGTACGGTTTTTCAGTGACAAAAAGAAGGGAAGAAAGGAGAGAAAAGCAACGTACCTACCTGGTAGTCGTCTTCATCTTGATTAGTGGTTGTTTAAGAATAGTGAAAGTTTCGCCGGCTTGCGTCACGACGCCTTTCCCGAAGAAGACGCGGAAATCGATGCCTTCCTCTTACATGGACGATCGATCTTTTCCGCGGCTTGCTTTTTCTAAGTCGGCTGCTATATTTGATAGCGCTGCTGTCTAACCTGTTTTTTTCCCCTTCGAGTTACCTGGCCAAGGGTGTGTGTAATTGATGGTTTTAATGGTCTTTGAGAAAGAGAAAGTGCAACTGTGTAGCGATAAATCTTGAAACACCGAGAGGTACCATTATTAACCACTGCATTGAACCTTTGACCATGTAATATGAGTACTCTAGAAGAAAGTCGACGATTGAAATTTGTCTACTTTCGATGCAAAATGAGTTAAGTGATCGAAAGCTTTAATATCGCAATTATAAACTAACTGTTAATTGTCTTCTCATAATAAGTAAACAGCGAAGTTGCTCCTTTTTCTAGATGTGAGATTAATTATTAATCATAAAAAAATGGAGATAATTATCCACATTTCGTATTAATAATACTAATATATATATATATATATATATATATATAAATTACTTTCTTGGCTTATCCAGGTTTCGACACTTGTGACGTCATTAGTTTCGAAAACTGCTTTTATTAAGATAATTATCTTCAAGTGTCCAGTTACTCACAAGTTAATACAATATTTAGTTGGAAATTTCACTTCAGTAGCTTTTTTTTAAGTATTACTCATCGCAGTACTCACTTTCTATTTCAAAATACTGTCTAACCTAAATATAAGGTATTCTTAAAGAAAATGGTTTTCTTGAAAGAAATGGTTTCTGATATATACCAATTCTTAAACCGTTACTCATTTTATTTTATTATTTTTAAACACGATTTTTTTAAGAACGAAGCATTGTCCGAAAAAATTTTGTTCTGTATTTTGTTATTATTTGTTATTATTCGCGCTTTTTTTGTGTAAAATCACCCTATTCCCGATTGTACGACGATTGCCAGGACACCCTGTATAGCAAACAAGGAAAAGGAATCAAGGGTAAATCAGAGATCTACCTGACCACTGAGGTAACTGAACCTCTCTATAAAAGAAGAAGCGAGAGTAAGGAGAAGGAAAGACAAAGAGGTTAAATCGAAATTCGTTCCGATTTTTTTAAAGGAGGTCGAGGAATGACCTTTCAGATAAATTGCTTGTGTTGGTGCCTCTCTTTTTGCAGTATAGCAACGATACTTTTAATCCCGTGATGTTCCAGGAAGCCGAAAAGGGGCTTCACGTGGTGACCATGTGAAAGTTGCCTTTTGATAGACGTTGCTCTCCTCTGTTCCCCACCCCTATCTCTTTCTCGATAGTTTTCCAGTGTTTCACAGGTAAGATTTCTTACGAGAGCATCTTCTCAGCTGCGTAAGAACGTGAGAGAGAGCTCGCTTTCGTTTCCTCCTTCTTCCTTTCACGACGTTAACGCATTCCGCTTTCCCCTCGGTTCATGCCGCTGTTATCCTTTTTCTCCTATTCTTATTTCTTTTAATGTTAATTCTTCTATTTTTTATTTCCTTTTTAATATTATGTAGATGTTTCTTTTTAATTGTTTTATTACGCTAGTGGTAGGTATTGATTGAATCTGATTGTTTTTGAACGTGATGATTTAATATGGTGAAACATACGTTCATCAATTTGGTGTTTTTAACAAGTTGGAGGTTGTATTCTATTGGCTGAGATCTTTCTTATCTGTTTTCTTGCACTTCGCCAGTGACAATGTTTCTTTCCCTTTCTTTTTTTTTGAGGTATTGAACTTCAATATTATTAATTATTTAATTGTTATTTAATTACGATTTAAAGAACTTCAGTTAGGTGTCAATAAAGGTTTGTATTAATTAAAGCAGCATTTTTATATCATTAATAAAAATAGTACTTTTCTGTATCGTTCTTATATTATTTCAGTAATTTTATGTGTAATTAATATAAAAACATAATTATTACCAATATTTTATCATAATTTTGAAACAGAACTATACAATTAAAGACAATAGAAAGTTATCATTATGGTGATTTTAATGCATATTATTGAAAGAAACAGAGAAAAGAATCAAAGAAAAATTTGCTTATGAAATAAGCCAGAATTAAAGAAACAAACTGAGCAAATTCAGATAGGAACTTAGATAATAACGCATTTCAATGGAAACGACAACGTGACTTGAAACTTAGGTTTATGAAAGTTCGTATGCTCGATCTGGAATATAAAAACGTAAATTTTATCTAAAAATAACCGCATGCTCTCATCTATTATCAATTTGCGAAACCACCAAAAAGTAGTACAATTTACAGTTAAGCGAATCGAATGCCAGAATTAAATTCGAAAAATAGAAATCGTTCTAACTAGTTTCACAATAAAAAGATTATAGTCGATTATCGTTGAATAATAATTCCATCATACGTATGTATTTAAATCTCATACATCTTAGACGGTCATTACTTCCTCTTCTAGTTTTTCTTCATTGCACTGAAATATACTGAATCATACATCAAGCTCGATGTTCCATTTCTAATGCGCTTGTTCCTCTCGAAATTTCGCAAAATCTACGTGTCGAGATTGACGAAGAAAATTCTAGACAGTTGGAATTGCTTCTAACAGATATATAAGTACTGCACATTCCATGACCTCGTCTTGCACTTATTCTCGTTTTGAAATACGCACAACCCGCGTGGGGAGTAACCGTAAGTCATACGCAGCATCATCACCATCGATTGATCATTTTAAACGTACGAATCGTATCAGTAATAATATTTCATTTTATTATTGAATTTATTATTAAATTATTGTTTTAATACTTAATTTTTAACGAAGACACAATAGGATATTAATTTAAAACATTTCTGTTTTTCTAATGAAGTTGATTGATACAACAAAATATTACACAGAGAAACTTAAATGTAATTACCAATAGCACGAACTTTAGCGGATACTATACTTTCCAATATTCTATTATATCTCTCAAATAATTAAAAAGAGATTATAGAAATCGAGAAAAATCGCTCTCTTATACTTTCTTCGATGTTTGGTCATTAGATAGATCGAAATTCAATTATGAGATACCAACGCTAATTATAATGATGAAACAAACATGAAACATGGAAACTATGTCAAATTAGATTAAAGAATCACTGAAAATGATACATTGAAAGTCACGCATCCTACGATTAATATTTCAAACAATGGACAATAATTATCGAGCCCATTTATTGAATTTTCCTGTCAGATATATCAAGCTTAATTAGTAGCTATTTTTATCTGATACATATTTAATTACAAGGACTTTTCTCTTATGCCCTCCCATCAAAGACATATTATGTTCTTTTCTATAATTTCAATTATAATTAACATTTTACACGCATATTTTACCATTTTCGTCAACGTCATTTTCCATTGAAAATCAATCCATGTCCCTGATTGATTGTACAGGTAGCATGATATCGTAAATATCGAATAAGAAAGAGAAAAGTAGAGAAATGCAATTGGTATTTTGCTATTATGCATCTTATCGGCTCGTCCGAGAACGTTTATTGGCCTTTTGACCTTAGCTTTCACTCAATTAGGTCTTCTTCCTTGTTTCACTATTCGTATACACACACGCGTTGTATCAAGCTATCCCATGTTCTCTCATGTTTAATCATTCTTATCGGTTTCGTGGTCGCCAGCAACATGATCGTTATTTATTGCACAACAAAGTGTTGTTAAACCATGTAATATTTCTAAATAAAATTGTGTAAAAGGATATTATTATTAACCAATGATTCGAAAAACCAGAAATGTGGTTTGAATGCAATTGCATTAAGATTAGGATTGCATTCTTTATGTAAGTTGTAACTAATTTAATTTTATAATAAGTTATATGATTCCGCTTAATTGCGTTAATTATAATAATATGTGATATTATCGTATCCGATAACGAAATGAATACCTATGTATGTATATTTAGATGTATTGTAAAACTTGTTCTTTTGTATTACGATAGTGGTGAAGAGACTACTTATATAATTAATACTTACAGAAACAATTTCCATTATCCATCAAGCAGTTTCCATTGTATAGAATGTAGACTAATTTATATAACGATAAAACTTTTCATTCTAATTTGTTTATTCTTGAATTGTGATATAATATTTGTATTTGATATAATATCTCTGCGGTACGAGTGTCGACTATAACTGAAAGCGGCCGAATGTATCTCCACAGCCAAGCGTCGATTAAAATGGACAATCGCAAAAAGCATATATATATAGTCTATTGTCATCTTTTGTTGGGTGTTGATGTTCTTCAATTTAACCGTTATTGCCGAAATAAAAAATTTCTCGGTAATAAAAATGTATCACATTGTTATTCTTCAATGACATTTTAATATAAAGATTAAATATTTAAAATCTATTAACCATTTTACAAATGCATTCAGACAAATATTCGTTGAACAATCCAAAATTATAATATTTTGTTAAAACATTATATTTTTGTACAATTACTAATTGTGCAGTAATCTGATTAATGCACTTGTTGGAATAAAAATTGTCTTTTTTGAACACACAATATACTTGGTCACTGCAAGAATCTTATTCGCTAATATGCGATAATTAAGGATTTCTATTTTTTGAAAAAATCCTTATTCCCTTTAATAGTTTCTCTATTTTGCTTAAAACACTAAACAGTTTTCTTTTAAAAAATAAGATGTAATTTGAGCAGTTTAAAAATGTAATCTATTATGCCACTGTAAAAAATTGTGCTAGAAGAAGTCAAAAAATAAAATGTAAGATTCATGTACATAGAAAACAATTTAATATTTACGTCAGAAATTCCTAAGAAAATATGTGTGTGTGTGTGTGTGCGCGCGCGCGTATATATATATATATATATATATTATATTTTTTCCTTGCATAATATATGTAAAAATTATGACGTATAACAGAAAAGATAATTAATTCCACAAAACTTCCAACAATCTATGTATATGCATACGTATGCATTAAGTCACTTCATTTTCTAAAATTATTAAGATATGAAGAAATCTTAAGAATCTCTGACTTACTTTAATTAGCATATTAATTTTTTAGTTAATACTGCAATTGCTTGAAATAGAATGTTTAAACAAATAACAAAACATTATACACAACACTGGTATAAACATATCACTAGGATATCCAAATTCGAGTAACTGAACACGTTACAATAAGAATAAAAAGCGTGTACATAGATTGATATTTTCTACCTAAATCAAATGTTTACATACATTGTAAACTTAAAAAATTTCTTCAATTTTATGTAAAAATATTTGCAATTCCTTCACCTATATTTTGAATACGTTAAAAATCGTTTTGGATTATGTTGAAGGCGGCGCCGAGAGCCCAACTTAATTCATGTCCATTGATCTTCTTATAAAGCTGGTAAAAGAACAAAATAAAAAGCATTAGATTAAATATTACTTTAGTAATTAAGTATATAGCTTTCATTAAAAACTTATAATAATTAAGCTTTAATAGTTTGTTTCATATAAAAAAATTATATCTGAAATAAAAATGTATAAAATATAGTATAGAAATGTATTTATATTCTTACATAAAGTTTCGTATTAGGTTCCAGACCAAATCCATCACGGAGGAGAACATAGATAAATGTCAAGTCAAGACAAATGAAAGGTTGATCAGTATTTGGATAATCGCAGGCATCCCTTGCTTGTTTTTGAAAAGCATTTACTTGGATAACTCCACCAGAAAAGGGGTCAACTAGACCAACCTGAAATATTGATAAAACTGTACATCTATTTGTATTTTCTATAAAGCTTATCATTTTTCCTCAAATTTGAAAATTTACCTCAGTGGCACGATCGAAGTAATAAGAAAACGCGTAAATCTCATGATCTTTTAAACCTTCGGGTTTATTTTTTATCTTGCCAACATATTTTTCAATAATTTTTGAGCATTCTGGAAAATTGACAATTGGCCTGTCCACTTCTCCACCAGCAAAGTTTTGTGTTTTGACTAGTTTATGAGTTGCATTCACGGGTCCTTTAATAATATAATTAAATCCGCCATAACTCCATCCCGTTGAAACTATGGGATTTACACATTCAGATCGTACTTCTATTGTATCTTTTGGGTTTACACTATCCAAGTTCATTCCATATGTCAGAATTTCTTTCCTTGCTGCCATAAGACCCATACCCAAGTAGCTGTGTGTGTAAACACTCATGTTATGGCTGAAGATATTGACAGAGTATGTATGTCTATCAAGTCCTTTTTCCTGAACAAATTTTAATAAGTTTTATATAAATTAAAAGTTTGTTTTCTTTTATCATTAATAAAAATAGTTGCATTTTGTGCAATAAATAAATCCTAAGCTAAATTCTAGTTATGTAAAAAAGTAAAAATTCGCATTTATGTCATCATTTTTTAAGTACACAAAGTTAAAAATCCTATAAATGCTAATATCAATGTTATAAGTAATATATCTATATATAAATATAATACTATTACAATTTTTATCAAATACATTTTTTATTTTGTTTTATTAGGAGTTCATATGATTCTAATTAAATATATTTGATATCTTTGATCAAATACTATATCAAGATTATTTTAATTATGTTCTTATTCATTATTCCATATTTTCAAATATTAAAATTATATTTATTTAATTATACCTGTATAGAATTAGGTGAAAAAGTCACTTGTGTAGAACCTCCACCAAGATCTAGTGCAGCAACTGTGCTACCAGGATTGTGCGTATTAAACCGTTCCAATAGAAAATTTACAGTGAACCAAGAAAATATTCCTTCATCTGTTCCATTCATTATAGAAATCGAATTTTTAGAAATCTAAAATACACATAGAATAAACAATGAACGCCTATTTTAATGTTGAAACTTAAATAACAAAGAAGCATCTTTTTATCTTACAGTCAGCTATTGCTATATATAAAGTCTTTAAATTTCTAAAGTAAAAAATACGTGTATATATATAAACACATATCCAATATATAAGTATAGAAAATTATTTTATGAAATAATTAAATATTTTTAAAAAATGTGTAGAATGTTATAATTCTGTATTTGCTATTTTGCATATTATTTTTAAGCTTTATACAAATCAAGCATCTAATTTCTCTAATATGATATTCATGCTGTATACTGATCTATTACATACACCACCTAGTTTCATCCTCAGGAAGAAATATGTGTGCAATCCTACTGAAGACAATACAAGAATATTTTATCACTGAGAAAAATACACTTAAAACAAAGAAACTACAACAAAGTGAAAATGTACGGATTTTGAAAACATATATAACTCTAATTTATTGTTAGATATTAAAAGCAATTTTAAATTAGCATACTAAATAACTTCCTTTCTTTTATCTAATGTGTCCAGAATCTACTACATTTTATATAAATCTATTTTGTATGATCATAAACATAAAAATCATTTAATATGCTAATTAAAGCGATCTAAGACATGCTGAAATCCTTAGAAAACTTTAAGTCAAAATGAAGAGTAATTATCTAAACATAAAACAAATTGTGTGTATAGAAGACATCTTTAAAATAGAAAGTTTATTATGTTCATAAATATTAGGCATATACCTGGAAACCACTTTCTTCAAACATTTTCCTACATTCTTGGAGTATTTCTTGAGCCTTATGTCCAGGAAGAAGTCTCAAACCAGCTGTAGCTCTCATGCTGAGAGGTGTATGTTGCCATTCTACTTGTGGAACAACTTCCTTCACCTTATCTAATAATACAGTCAGAGATTTTGCCGCATCTTTAGGTTTTTCAGCATAAGCACTAACGCCTGGTTTTGTTTCTGTATAGAGTTCACCATCCAAAACCAAATTGCCACCAAGAATCGATTCATGAAAACTAAAGGCCAGAGCACGGCTACCAGTGGAGCCTGCATCAATTACTACGACATAAAATGGTTTTTGTAGATTGAAGGAAAAAGCCAATGTATCAATTGCCTTACTCCCAAGACGTACTGGCTTTAGGTCATATCTGAAAAAACAAAGTGAAATTGTTCAAATTATTATTATCTGATTACTATTTTAAAAAATATATTTTATTTAATTTTTTATGAAGAATCACTTTTTGCTCAATTAAACTATAAAACAATAGAAAAATAATAATAATTTTAAAAAATATTAATATTTACTAAATTGTCCTAGTTATTATAATATAATATAAAACATACGCTATTGCTATATATCCTAGGAAGAGAATTCCCAATAAGGCAATAACGACAAAATATTTTTTGCCTGGATGACCCTTCTTAATTCGAGGTTTGGGATCTGCTTCAATAATACCTTCATTTTCTGTTCTTAACTGAAAATACAATATGAATTTATTTTACATATATATTAAACAAATATATAATGAATGAAACATTTTATACTACATACAGTTTGTTTTCATTTAGAATTAGAGTTTTGTTGAGAATTTTTCTAAATTAATTGCTTGTATCTCAACAACAAAAAAAAACACAAAATTTTATAAGGATTTTTAAAAGAAAATTTGTGAAGGTAATTGCAATGTTTAAACTGATCAACAAATTGAAGAATCACTTATATTTTTTGTCACTGCAAACATATGAAATGATTTAAAAAAAAACATTAAAAATTATTGTAGAAAGATAAATATATTGATTTCAAGTATATAAAGATTACTTCTCATGAGGACTCTTACTCCTAATTGGTATAAAACATAACTTAGCTTATAAAGTGAGTTTAAATATTTTTATTATACCATTTTATAACAAAAAAATGCAAAATAACAAATTTAAACATGTAAAAACATTTTTATTTCGGTTAGAATACAGTATACAAGTAAATATATTTAAAGCTGTTAACATCAATGACGCTTTTATAATTATGAAATTAAAAGGATTCGATAACCTCAAATTTAATAATTTTCTTATCGATAATGTTTGCAATATACAATTAAATAAACAAAATTGCACGGAATTTTAAACTCACTGAAATATATTGCATCTAAAATGCAATTCAAGTAGCTGATGTGGGCAACGAAGGTAGTTTTGGTTTCTTTATATAGAGAAATAGTTAAAGAAAATAAAAGCATCACATACTCGCTATATACGAAACTTTCAAAATTTTACGTATGCTGTATAGTGGAAAAATGTAATAGAATATAAAAAAGACATTCTATTAAATATTAATATTTAAAATTACAGATTTCTGATTTACTAGAAAAATCCATGTATTTATTTAATACATTCACAACTTAAGGCTAAATAAAAAACATTACTAATATTAGAACATTTCTTATGGAAAATTTCGCGAGATTTAATACAAATATATTACTACTATATATTAATTAATGATTAATTTAAAAGTGTGTATATATAAATTATAATTAATTTTGAATACTATAAAAAGCATTACAAAAAAATACATTCTTTCGTTTTATGAATAAAAATATTAATTATATAAAATGTATTTTTATTTTATTGAAACTTTAAGAAATTCGGGGTAAAAATTAATTTGAAATAAACTCTATAATGTTATAAACAATGAAGAAACATAAACTATACTGACATTACTTTATCAATCATTCTATAAATGTTTCATAATAAAATCGTTTTAATTAGAACAAATCTTTCTTAATTAAAGAAAAGATGTATTAATCTATATCTACGAGATTATCTACACCATTTAAATTATTGTAAACGCATTGTCACTAATAACTTACGCTTTCATATACATGTAAAAGTATATTTGCTTTGAATTTAGGTTATATTACAATCCATTTTTCAAATTTAAACGATAATACGAAATACATATACTATCGATGAGGAAAAGAAAATCCTATTTAAATACCCTATACGAATTTTACTAAGAAGAAAATGCTGGAAACAAACCTTTCTATGCCTAATGTCCATATTATTGAAATTTCGTCCGTATAGAAATTAAAATATAACAGAAATAAAAAAAGATTCAGCGAAGCAACTATTGCTAAAGTGATGTTTCGTGACTAGCTATTTGATTGTCAGTAGTCAGTAGTATATACTACTATCGACTATGATATGACATTACGATGATAGGCAGAACGGCAGAAGTAATACCACAGAGAAGTAGTGGTGGTGCCGCGTTAACTGGCCAGAATTTTACCTTGTTTATTGACTATCTTTATTCTCACCGATGTTTGCAAGTAGCTTCGTGAAATAGGCCACTGGCTAAAACACAGTGCCCCATAGACAAGTATGTTTAATATTCGTATCTAACTCGCATTCATTTTGTGAGTGATTCCTATATTTCCCATATTATTTCCTTCAAAAACTGATTAAGCTTGACGATCAATCAACAAGGAACTACTGTATGTACAAAATGGTAGCGATAATAATTCAAGGCTGCAAATACGGTTTACTTAAACGAAACGGAATATCACGAAGGTGAATAAAGAATTCGTTATTATTTGAGGCTATTTCAACATTGATAAAAGTATCTATATATACAATTAATTTACCCAATCAGAATATCTTGGCACGATGGATGCGATTAAAAACTAACAGCGATCTAATTATACCATCGTGCTTCAAAACATTAATATATAATTAATTCGTCGTTTGTTCTAAATTTATATTTTTTGTAAATAACAATGCTAGCAGTAATTAACATTCCTTATATTTTTGTGGCTAAGAAAAGGATTAATTGGAGTGTTTTAATACTGTAACAAAGCAACGAAGTGTTTGATCCCAAAAAAACATATTCAATTGAAAAGTCAAGTCAAGTCATGAAAATGTAAAGTACTAAATTTATTAGATGGAAATATTCAATTTTTAGTGTACAAAATTCTTTATTGTATATAATAGCTTTGTTTTAATCAATCAAAATTTTGTAACATCTTTTGAAAAAATATTTTATAAATTTTCTATAAAAACTATTGTGTATAGAAAACATACTCTTTTTTAAGTCTACAGTAACTAGAATATATAGAATATACTAAAGTTAGCAGATTGCATGGTTAAAGATCAAGGTATTGTTGTTTTATGTATTGTTAGGTGTTTCATGTTTTAAATTGCTTAGTCATACTTTTGAAGATACTATTATTAGTAGTAGTACCACTGTTAATACTATATATATATATGTATATATATATATATATGTATATACATATATATATATATATATGTACTATTATTCTGTTGATTTTTTCTTGTAATATTCTCAACTTCAATTTCAGTTCAATATTTTTGAAATATATTAAAAAATAAATGTTATATACCTTAAAAATATTTAGAATTCTTTAATTATTCTTCTTAATCTTTTACTTATAAAATCCTTTAATTCTATCCTTTAATTATAAAAGTTATCAGTACTTATTTGAATGTAAAAGGTATGGAATTTTTATATTATTGCATAAAATAGTATAATAAAAAATATCTACATTAAAATTAAGTCTTTGATTATAAAAATCATAATGTATATTTAGATATTCTAATATAAATGTGAGATAAATAAAAAAAAATGTATCAGAAGTGCTGCACAATTTTAATATCCCTGATTGAACAAAGAAACTAGTATATTTATAAACTAGTTTTCCTTCCTGCTAGTTTAAAAAATTAAATTATTTGTATGGTCAAGAATATTTTTATGATTGTAATGCATGTAATGAATTTAAATAAATTAAACAATATTTTCTATTTTGATATTTTGATTTTATACCAATTAATAAATGATGAATTATTAATTATTCTTTTGACTGTGATATATAAATTGTATTAAATAATATTAGTTATAAATATTTACATTTATCTATTAATTAACTTCGATTTTTTTCTTCTTTTAATGGTTAATAAATATTTTCGATGATTTGTTTTAAATCGACGATTTGAATTTAAAATAAATAATTTTGAAAATACATAATGTACATTCATATAATTGGCATAAATTCCGCTGTATGATAATTTTCTAAAATTATACACAGAAAAGTAAAAAATGTTGTTGACTAAATATTTTATACATAATTTTAACTTAAAATAACGCATATAGCAATGCATACGAAAACGAATCATTTCAGCTTTAAGATCCTGGTTTAACTTACAATTAACTTAAAGATTGTAATTACGTAATATTGTTCAAGATAGTGATAAGATATTGCCTTATCATGCTTTTATAATTTTCTGTACTTTGGTTTAGTATAAGTTTGTTATAGTCATGGTACAACCTTATATCAAAGACGTAATTATCTCATTTTCTTCGTTAGTGTTGTAACAACATTTTTTCTTTTGCATGAAAAAAATTCATTTTTGTTAAAAAAATTGTTCTATAATTCTAATGTTTTTTATTAACCCAATATTTTTATAAAAATAAAAACAAGCATGTGTTTACCAGAAACATATTTTTTGTTTATTTGTGTTTGGCAATTTACAACATAGATCAATTTGGCAAATCATTTTACTAAACTTTCTATATCGAAAAGTATTTCTTCTTGAGTACTTAAATACTCAAAAAATATTTTCTTAAAAAATTTATTATGAAGTAAATAACTGCAATATAGTAGCAGTGATAATGAAACTTGATCAATAAGAAAGAGTAATTAATTTAAATTTGATTACTTACAGAACATTTTTGTTATAATTTCATTTATCCAAATTCTAACTTACATGATGTCTTATATTTCATAATATTTTTAATAGGAAATAAAAATATTTGATAAGTAGATAAAAGAACACAACATGAAAAAATATTTACATTGCATAAGTAGGTTAATATTTATAATATGTTAAATAAGTAAAACTATAAGAATCAATTATATAAATGAATAATATTAATTACATATATATATATATGTATCATTTTTTAAATATATATGTATATCAAAATAAAGTGTAAGAAAAATCTCTAGAAGNTTAAGCACCTAGCAAAAAAGGCTGAAACAAAATGGCACATATAGAAATTACCCAACGTAAATCAAGTCTTATAAAGGAGGCTATCATTCAGATTGGTGCAGGTGGTTCTGCAGGCTTTGTAGAAGCTTGTATGATGCACCCCATGGATCTCATTAAAACACGTTTCCAATTGCAAGTTAAAATGGGAACTCAAGATGCTCTTTACTATACAGGCATTGTATCGTTTATTTGTATATGTTTTTATTTTAGCATTACTTTTGTTATTTTATTGTAATATGTATTTTAATGTCTTGTTTTAATTAGTTGTAAACATTTTTTTTATTTATATTTCTATCATAGGAATTAGAGATTGTATGAATAAAATGTATAACAATGAGGGAGTTGCAGCATTTTGGAAAGGTATATTACCGCCAATTATCATGGAAACTCCTAAAAGAGCTGTGAAAGTATGTAATATGAAACAGTTCTTTTTTCATTATTTTCATTGTAAATTGTTAAAATGAAATTTAGTTCAAAGATTACTAATTTAATATGAATATTATATCTATTTTTTCTATGTCTTTTAATTTTTTAGTTTTTCTCCTTTGAACAGTACAAGAAGTTTTTTAATAATCACACGTCACAGTCAACGGTATGTATTACATTGGGAAATTTCTTTGATCTACTTCTATTAATAAGAAGAATGTCTAGAGAAAGTTTTATGAGATATGTAGGCAAATAAGTGTGACCTACTTCTGAAAAATAATTATAGCTATAAGATTATTATGGTATATACAATGGTATATTACAACTTACTTGGATAAGATATAAATATATCTTTTTTATTTAATTTTATTAATTAATTAGTTTCTTAATATCTTAGCTATATTATTATAAGTAGTGTACTAGTCTTTTAAATAAACTAGCCATATTTGTTTACATATTTAAACTTTTTATAACTGAATGTTTCAATGTGTAATGTACATTATGAAATAATATAATGTTTAAAGCATGTTACTAAATATATAAATTTTTAACAATTATATAATGCCTTTTTAGGCATTTTTTTGTGCTGGATTCTTAACAGGTGTAACAGAGGCAATTTTAGTAAATCCTTTTGAAGTAGTTAAAGTACAAATGCAGTCTAATCGTAAACATATCAATGATAGTCCATCAACTATTGCTGTTACTCGACATATTCTTTACAACCAAGGTTTTGGACTAAATGGTCTTAATAAAGGTTTATCTGCTACAATAATGAGAAATGCTGTTTTCAATGCTTTTTATTTCGGGATTTATCGTTCTATTATTCCTCGACTGAATAAACAAAAAGAATATGTTCCAGAACTGTTTCTGAAGGTATATTTTAGCCTTGAAATGTAAGGCATTTCATTTATATTAATTATAATTAATTTAGTAATGCAAAAGGATATATATTTATTATAAATATCGGTATGTAATTAAAAAGAACATGTATTTTTTTAGTTTGCTATAGGTTTTATATCTGGGACGGTGGCATCCTGTATGAACATACCTTTTGATGTTGCTAAAAGTCGTATTCAAGGTCCACAAGGAACAATCCAGTATAAGGGTACTCTGCAAACTATTTACTTAGTTTATCAAAATGAAGGGTAAAACATTATTAATTTAGATTCTTATATTTATTCTAGACATTCTGAATTATTTTTTTTATTATTATACAATTATATTATTTTTAATAATTTTATACATGTAGTGTTTTTTCTTTTATTTGCATCATCTCATTGTATCTGATTAACAACCAGTAAGTACATAATGAAATGCTTTTTAATATTCATAGCTTGTGAATATTTTTATTTTAGATTTAGAGCCTTGTATAAGGGATTGTTACCAAAGATCTTACGATTAGGTCCAGGTGGTGCAATTATGCTTATAGTTTATGATAAAATGACAGTATTTCTCAATACGCAGTTTGGTGATTAAAATAATATTTTACTCTACAGAGCAGATTGGACAATGCATTTCTTACATTACCAATGCATTGTTTAAAAAAAAATGGTTCCGTGATATGTATTTGTTTATATGAGATTATAGTTAGAAATGTGATTTAGCCTTAGATTTAGTGATATTGATAGTGTGTTTAAATATTAATAACTTATAAATAAATTTTTTATACAAGTAATCCAGTCATCCAACTATGTAAAATAAAATATATGTGTCAGATTTATACATGTTGAAAAGAAAATTGTGTAACTATATCTTTTATAACATTTGAAATGTTTATGTAAAAAAATAGTTAAAATATATCACAAAAAGAATATACTCTAATTTTTATTAATATTTAATAATAATCAAATATCCCAAAATATTTATCTTGATTTTCTTAAATTTTTGCAGAGATAACAATATAATCAATTATTCACAGTTAATCATCCAAAATAGAATCTAGCCACTTTTCTAAGTCCAAAGATTTGGTTGACGTATTAGATTTATTTGTTATTTTTGAATCTGTAACAAATATGTATTTCATTAGCCTTTTAAAAATAACATGTTCAAATAAAGTATTTTATTCTAAATATGCATAAACATATACCAGAGCTGGAAGAAAGAGATAAAGATTTCACAATTGTCAAAGGATCAGTCACAGGTTCATGACATGACAATAAAAAGTCTAAATCATCAGCTGTATTTTCTAATGAATCTTGATTTTTGTCTTCATCTTTTGTATTATTTACAATCATCTTTTCTGAGTCACTTAATATCTTATTATAATTTTCTTTACCTCGCTCTACAGTATTGTAGATATCTGTCAATTGGTCATCCTGCAATGGTTAATAACATTTCAGTAATATCTACTTATTTTTCAAAGAGTCAGGATTAAGCTAAATTAGTCTGATATATTATTAAACTTACAGTAAAATACTTTGCATCAATATTAACATTTTCATTAAATGAAATTGCTTCTATTGCTGCAGATAATGTCTTTAGATCAATTGTAAAAAAATCAGAGTATTTGAAAACATCAACATCCCAATTTTTTTCTGATTGAAAAACAAAGTCATCATTTTTAGAAATTGGAGCATTTGATAGAAATTCAAAATCTTTTATAGTATTTTCATCTACATCAATGATTTCTTCGAAGTACTGCTTCTCCTTGTCTTTATTAACTTCCCCCTTTTCTTTTCTTGTTTTACCTCTATATGTATGTAAAATAAATATTATTTTTGAATTAAAATAAAAAAAAGGAATTAATTTAAAAAAAAAGATGTAAAAGAATAATACTTATAATATGAAAAAAAAAAAAAAAAAATAGTGAAGAAATGGTTATTTCTTAATTTAGTTACATTTATATTCATAGATACTTAACTGAATTTCATATTAATTTTCTATTCTGTTATTATTTCAACATTAAGAATGAAACTCTAATATTTATTTTATAACCTAACCTCTTTTGACGTCTAATGTATTATTATATAAATTACACATTTTGTACCTTTATGTTCACAAATAAAAGTCCTGGACGTTTTTTTTAATTATTTAACGTTACTAACGTTTATTAAGTTACATACAGTTAAATTATTATAAAATGACAAAACATAAATTTTTGTAATAAAATATTTTTCTGTATAATAACTTAAAAAGTTACAGTTAAATAAATTATTAAATTTATTATTTATTAAAATAACCACCAACCTTCCTTGCTTCTTTTTAGGCATTTTTTCTATTTTCTCTTTTTTATGTAAATATATACATGTATCGAAATTTATACATACAGGGTGTTTCGCGAAGAGAAACCAACGAACTATGGTGGAATATTTGGGAAGCCATTTTGAAGAAAACATATTATATATTTAATAGATCGATTCAATTTCATTAATACGTTTAATTAATTAATTAAAATGTCATGGTAGCTTGATTTATTTTTATTGTATTTTTCTATATGAGTGTATAAAATTCAAAGAGTATTTCAATGAAAAAACTTATGTATATGTACGTTGTACGAACTTTTAACATTAAGTGTCTCGTAAATGAAATATGCTCAATTGTATAACGAATAAAATGCATTGCTTTTAATTCTATATTTAAAAAATAGAAAAGATAAACGGAAATATTATTGCGCATCTTTTTTAAAGTACCAATATAAATAAAATGTTAATATTGTTTTAAAATTATAAATATTGCGAATGAAAATATTATGATACAAATATAATTTTTGTATTATTTAATATATGCGGCAATGTGACAATTACCACAACTAAAACATACGATACGAAATTGGCTATTCTTTAGGAGAGGAAACACTAGAACTAATATCATTCAATAAGCAAGATGGTATACATTCCAAGTCTTTCAATGATTCTTCTTCTTGCATTTCTTCTTGAATATCTTTCTTTTCCTTTTTAGCAACCTTTCCTTCTTTAATGGGTTCAATAAGTCCCAAACATCCCAATGTGTATTTACAATCAATATTATCAATCTATAAAATATGTGCACATCGTTTTTAAATTATAATTAAACTTTTTATGTACGATTTAACTTTCCGATTTATGGTTCTTTATTAGTTAGGCTCAATATTAAAATATGCACCTCGGATGCTGAGTAATCTACAGCACTAATAATGGTCTCAGTTTGCAATATTTCCATGAGAGACTGTAATAGTTTTGGTGCCATTTTTCCAAGGCATTGTTGGTTATTGTAAGCTTTTTCTGTGACCTATATACATTTATTTATATAAAATAATTGATAGAAAAATAGATTTAAATGTTAAAAAAAAGAAAGAGGAATTAAATAATCATAACCACCTGCAAAGCTTCATTAAGAAATATGGTAGCAGTATTCAAAATAGCCTTAAGTGCATCCAATTCTTTTTCTTTGTTCTGAATTAATTTCAGTAATCGTTTATTTTCATTCCTAGTCATCAAGATATTTTTTTCGTATTGTTTCATTTCTTTATCTAGGAGTGCATCTTTTCGTTTAATTATATTTTCTAAGATACTTTGCAATTGCTTCAGACGAACATTACTTCTCTGTACTTGTCCATAATACATAATCAACGATTCATATTCCTGTGGAATTATTTACATACACTTGTTACTTGTACTTTATATCTATTTTTATGTGAAATGCGTTATTAGTTAAACTATATTAATATGTTGATACGAAGACGAAAGAGGTAGTTAAATTTCATTTTAACCTTAACGATAATAATAATATCACCTCGACGACTTGATGAATCGCATGCCTTTGTTTCAGCGTTTTATTCAATATTATCTGCGTCTCGGTTTCGAACAATTCGCATTTCAGCCTTAACGTTTGTTCCGTTTTCTTGCGTTCGATGTTGATGGCATCGAGTTCCCTGTTGGTTTTCAGCAATTTATCAAGATCTCGATTCAATGCCACGTTTTCATGAATTGCACGATTCATGACTTCCGTTATCCGCAATGTGACCGCCTTCAGAAGTCTCTCCGATAAAATTTGCAAATGTTCTTTCATCTCTTTCTGCATCCTGCACACATTCATCGCGATTGCATACAGTTACCGCAATCATCGGTAAATCATGTTCGTAAATTTTTCTATATTCCTAGATTTAACGATCACAAGCGAGATACATAGATTCACAGTATTTCAGAAAGTATCTGCAAACATCTTTCATGGATAGTAAATATCCAAAATATTTTCGTAAACCACTGTATGTAATTAAGTTGGAAAATGCAGTCAATCCTACATAATTTGAAAACCTCTATAAGACTATAACTTCGTTCATAAGTAGAATATTGTCTTTTCACAAAATATTTTACAAAATATTTAGAAAATTAGACATATTTATTCATACGAAATATTTTAGATGAATGAATCATTTTTATAAAATATTCTGGAATTATTAAAATTCATCATTTATTAGTTCATTGTAAAAATATATGGAACTAAAAGTAATTGAATATAAAAATATGGTATATTAAATGTAAATAAAGGTGAATTCCTTTTTTAAACATAATCAAGTCTTTTAACAAAACGTACACTGATTTCCCGACTACCACAGACTTCTCAGCTTCGTAAAGTTCTTCCTCATGTCGCTTTTCCTGTTCAGCCATTTCCTGTTCTTGTTTCTCGAATTTTTGTAACAGATCAAGTCGGGCTAATCGCCAATCTTCCAGTGCATTTAATTTACCAGCTAATCAAAAGAAAAAAATTATATTACATATTAAAAATTTTTTGTCTTACAATGCGCTTAAAACAGTTACTAATACTACACACAAAAAAAGATTTTCGAGGAAAATGATATCATATCATCAATATATCGACATTGTTGCTAATTAAACCAATCGTAAATAATTAAACTTAATTTAACTGTTATATTTCACCAGCTAATTTAACTTCTGCGCTCAAATTATTCTCCATCGTGCGATATTCGTTATCCATCGCTTCTTCCTTCTTCTTATGAGCAGCCAGTTCATCTTTTCGCAACTCTTCTAAAGCGGTGAGTCTTTCAGAAAGCTCCTTTGACTCCTCGATTTTTTCTTCTAAACTTCTTTTTAAATGTGCGATTACATCCGAGCGATCTTCTTCCAACTGCCGGAACTTCTCTTTTGCAAGTTCTGCTTGTTCCTCCAGTTCTTCGTTTCGACTTCTCAATCTAATTTATTTCCATTAATCCAAACATTCTTTCGAATTTGCATTATATTTGCATTTTAACTGTTTCATTTTTTAATTCACCCTTTTTATTTTCTTATTTTTATATTCTTTAAATATTTTCGTCAGTTCAAAACTGTTAGCACAAAAACTATTTTTAAAAGAAACTGTTTTTTTAGATACCGTTTTATATCCTGTTGGTGTATTTTTTATTCTTATTACCATTTTCACATTTTCGTTGATAAAAAAAAATATCTTAAACAAAAAAATTGTTCATTTATTTTATAAAGGAAACATTGTATCGACAATTGTTTCTAAAAATATTTGGATGTCGATCGTAAATAAAAAAGAAAATAATTTCAATTGTACATCAAATATTAATTATTAATTATTAAATAATTTTAACGCTAAAATGGATTAAACAATATTCAAGTTCATAAAATGTATATTTATTTTTTAAAAATTATCCAGTCTTATCGATCATTAAATCGCTCATTGTTTAGTTTTTGTTGTATCCATAAAGTACAGCGTCATAACAATTATTATTATTAGCCTTTAAACGATTTCTTTCTTAATATATATAATATATAATTTATATGGTTTGTACATATGTATATTAAAAATTATAAAATACAGTATATTCATAAATTTTGAAATAAGTTTTTTAATATCAAATACGATATTTTGTGATAACACATTTAATAATAAATAAAATCAAAACAAACTCAATTTTCGATTAATCGAAATATTTATCATGATTTAACTAAATAGCCTGAAATCTACTACATTTGTACGTAAATTTACTTACCGTGCCAACTGTCTGTTGTTATCTAAGATCTCTTGTTCGTAAGACAGGGTCTCCCTTTCGTCGATACATTTCTTTTTCACTTTCTTTTTTTTACTTTTGCTTTTTTTCTTTCTAGCCCGTTGCATTTCTATCAATCAGATGCCAATTATGAACGATTTAAACCTTTGTACGTCACATTAAGGAACAATACACAAAGGTATTTCTTGTTAAATCGATAATTCTATAGTTTCACGGTAACGAAAGAATTTGGCAAATAATTTCATAATAAAATAATTTCTTCTGTTTAATCTTCAAAGCCTTCTCGAATCTTTTTCAAAGATTTTAACATATATACGTAATTTAATTATGACATCTCTAAATTACTTTTCGAGAATTCTAAATTACTTTGCGCAAAAAATTAAATTTGCTTTTTTTCTGTACAAATAACTTTTACAATTATGCTTAAACTCTCTTTTCATTATTATCATTCAAAACTTTTTTCAATCTTTGCGTATCTACTCAACGTAGTCCAAAAAAAAACTAATAAATAATATTCTTAATCCTTTCAAAGAATTATAATAAAATTTTATTAATGTATAATAATAAATAATACATTTGTAAACATCATAATCGGTGGAGGAATGTTTATACATTAATACATGAAAGATGTATTTTCATTCACAGATATTTATAATTTTAATGAAAAGACATCTTTTAGAACAGAATATACCCATGTCAATATATAAAGACATAATTTACAAATCATTTTAAGTAAAATAAAGTATTTTACATAAATCTTACCTTTATCAAAAAACATAATTTTAATGTTATTAATTTATACATACATTTTATATATTATCATAAAAATATATTTCCTAGAAACTTACCTGTTGTATATAAATGTATAATAATGAAAAGATATTTCCTATATTATATTTTTTCTATCTTAAACATTACACTCACTCTATTTGTAAGCATTTATACTCTTTTTTGTGATTCTATTATCATTTCTATATTTTTTCGAAATATACATACATATATATATGGAAATATTAAATATAAAAATCTATTCCAAATCAATTTATGAATAACTTGCGATCTAAAAATTTAAAGAAATCCATCCAAACTAAACAAATAGCAAATGCTTAAACTTTGAAGATTTCTTTAAAATCTGATTTCGTTTTGTATATATACAGAAAGCAAAAATCAATGTATAAGTGAAGTTAAAGAATTCTAAAATATTACATAACCATTATCAAATCTATCAACTTCAGAATTTGACATAATAAGTACAGATCAATAATACATACATAAATTTGTACATACACACTATCAAACTTCTGAAATAAAAACTGTTCACAATTTCACTAGAATTTCAAACAATCTCAACATAAACAAGGTGGCTCAATAAAAACAACATATCGATATGCACACATGTGCATGTATTTATGAACCATCAGTAACAAACTTTACTTCATCTAAAAGAAAAAGAGAAATAGATTCGAAAAAAGTTAATTAAGAACTAGTTAATTCTAGGTGGAGGTGGTGGTTGTGGCCTGCGAAAATAAATAATTAAACTGAGCATGCCAGTGAGCAATCCGATAAGATATAAGTCCCAGTTCTGACCCAAAAGCTGGTCCCACTTATTTAAATGGTCAGCAAGGCTAAATTCTTGCAGATATTCCAGTCCAAAGAAAAATGAAAGTTTAATGAGAGCCAGTGCTACAGGAATTCTTGCATCTGGACTAGCTTCAGCCGCTAGATCATAACATCGTTTGGCTAGATGCCGATCTTTTGCAAGACCCAAGCCACGTTCATGCATGTATCCCAAGTTAAACATTGCTTGCGCATTATGTTGTTGCTCAGACGCTGATCGATAATGAGTAGCTGCAGCTTCATAGTCAACTTTTGTTCCACGACCGTAATAATGAGCGTCTCCTAATTTGACCTGTTATAATAAATTCTTTGCAAATAATAGTAGATAAAATTTTTAATAATAATTCAACAGCTTTCGGATAAATGATTTTCCTTACTTAATTTGTGTAGAAGATAACATACCTGAGCAGTAGAATATCCTTGAGCAGCTGCTCTTGCCCATAAAGCAAGAGCCCTAACTAATCCCTCTTCTTCTGATAATATTGTAGTTTCTCCTTTATCCAATATAAATGCAGCATTACTCTGTGCTACCTCATAACCCATTTCTGCAAGGAGAGCATAATTGACGAAAGCCTCGTTTATTCTACCTTCTCTGTAATCTGTGTGAGCAATCATTAGTTGGTCGCTCCATTTGCCCCTTTCTGCCACATTTTTTAGAAGTTCGACAGCAGCTGGACAACTACGCATCATGCCTGTTCCAGTAGCATGCATTTGCGCCAAATTATAGAATGCCAAAACATGACCAGACTGACTAGCCAAACTAAAATATTTGTTGGCTAATTTGTAATCGCGTCTTACTCCTGTACCACCTATTAGACAATTGTGTTATTAGGATAACTACAATAAATTGTATAAAATTTATTATGTAAAAAAATGAATTTTTTTTATCTTACTGAAATACATATTGCCAAGTTGAAGTTGTCCATCAACCCATCCTTGCTCTGCAGCTTGGCTAAAGTACTGAAGAGCTTTTGCAGTATCTCTTTCAACTCCCCTTCCATAAAGATACATAAGACCTAACCCACTCTGACCAACAGGATTTCCAAGTTCAGCAGCTTTTTTGAAGTATTTGTATGCTGTTTCATTATCCTGTTTAACTATATCACTGCCTTCTAAATAAATCTATAAAAATACAATATACTATTAAATATAATTTAATAAATACCAACATTATATAATTTCCAAAAATATCTGTAGCATAACAGAAAGTAATAAGTTACTATTTAGTTTAAAATTTAATATTTATTACCTTTCCTAGAAAAGCCATAGCAAGGGGATTTCCAGCATCAGCAGCATGTTGAAAATATTGTAATGCTCTTTCATGATCCAGTGGTACACCTCTTCCACCTTGATAATGTAATTGCCCTAATCCCACCTGAGCTTGTATATCTCCTTTTTTTGCTAACAATTGGTAATATTCTATTAGATCTTGATCAAAGATTCCTGAGCTGTATGCTGGATTCTCCTGTTCATCTAAAAGTCTAATTCTCTGAACAACTGGTCCTCCACTAAGGGAAACCTCTTCTGCAACCTTGTTGGCTACTTTACGATAAAAATCTAAAGCTCTCTCACAAGAAGCTGGAGTTGTAATTCCAGCCCAGTGACGATAGCCTAAGGCCATTTGTGCACGAGTATCTCCACCAAGTGCTGCTACTGTGTAATGTAGCAGTGCCTTTGCTTGTGATGCTTGTACTCCACCTAATCCAGTTGCATATAGAAAGCCCATACCCTGAAAATAATTTGCCCATAGGTATTTATTAACTAACAACTCCCATTTATTAAAAATTCATTTATACATATAATAATAACGTAACATATTGTAGTATCGTGAACGAAAGGCCTAAGAGATACCGGGCGAACCATAAACAATGTCGCGAGAAAGCCTAAGTGCCGACAGGCCCAATAATATATCGTGGATGCTTCAATCGAACAGTTACGCGGAAGAGGCCTACGTGACTCTGGCTACGAGCGGTTGCGGAACACGTGCGTGATGGGGCTAAGAGAAAAGACAAAGGGGTGCTAAGGGAGAAAGACGACTTAATAGTCAGTGTTAGTTGAGAAGTCAGAGAGTGTGAATCGAAAAGTCAGAGAGTGCGAACTGCGTTGTCGACACAGTATTGCTAGCGTTGTCGAGAGAGTGTGGTCCGCGTGAGAGAGAGCGTTGGAACCGTGGCGACGAGAGTTGCAAATTAACTATTTAGTTGCCTTAATTATAGTACGTTATTGTATTTAGTCCACATTAAACAACCATCGTTTCCTGTTTAACCAACACCTGTTTAATCCATTTTAAATAAACTAATTGTAGTAAGATCCAACAATATAATAAATAAAAAAACATATAAATACATATAAAAAAATTTACCAACCATATGAGCAGATGGTAAACCAGTTTCAGCAAGTTCCTTAAAAATTTCATAAGCTGCTGAAATGTCTTGACCAGAAGAAGCTGAACCAAATTGTGTACCCAATAACTGAGCCCATGCTAACATAGACCAAGCTTCTCGATGTCCCAGAATTGCTGCAGAAGTTAATAACTTATAGGCTTCTTCTTTATTTGAGCGTGTTGCATTTAAGAGACTCTGTGCCTTCTTAAATATTAATTCGGCTGAAAATGTTAAAACATTTATTTTAATTAAATAGTAAACTAATTATTTATTCAAAAAATATAAATTAATTATATTATAAAAACTGCAATAAACTTTAATTGAAATACCTTCCTGTTGCTCCGGAGTAAGAGGTTCTCGAGGCTCATCACTAAGAGGTTCAAGTTGCTCCTCTTCACCCCATGTTTCATTATCCTCTTCTTCAATTCTTAAATTACTATTTGGTAAATCTATATTTTTAGTTTGAGCTATCATTGTTTTCATCCAGACATTTTTCATTACAGGACTTTCATCCCTTGTTTTTGGTTCATTTTCTGTTCCCTCTTTCCTCTTTGTGATTTTATCATTAAGATATGGTTCATTGGCTATTTTCAAAATACTGTCATGCAAAGCCTTTAGTTCTTGCAAATGTTCAAACGCATTTTCTTCTAAACTAACATCTTCTTCTGCTTCTTCCTCAGAAGTATCTGATCGTTTCTTGGAAACATCTGATTCTGAAGCAGCAGACATCACCAGCAAGAGTAAAATCAATTCTTTTCTTAGCTTCATTTTTCCAAATTATATTTTGATTGTAATTTGTTAATCAGCTGACCTTGACGTGAATATAAAATCAATTCAGTTGTCTATTCAATATTGATAAGATAAATATCAGTTATCAATAAATAACTTTTAGTAGAAAGTACATGTATTATAAAAATGTTTCTATTGATGATCTACAGATATCTTTTATGATATAAATATATTATAAATTAAAATTTTTATTTCGTTACTGAGCCATCATAATAGGAAAACTTCAACTTTTAAACCATGTTTGACACATCAACATTTTTTGTATACAATATTTACAAAAATGTTATTTTGTTGTGTTCTATAACCTAAACTTCAACGAATACAACGTAAAATATGAAAGAAATTACATTGTAGTAATTATACTTAGACTCTTACTTTTAGTTTGAACAGCTTGATAAAGACATTCTTGAATTCATTTTAAAATATCCTTTCGGTGGATTCGACTTTTCGTGGCAGAAAGACAAAGTTACGTCATTGAGACACGTCAACGCACATCTTTTCGGTTATCACGTAAATGAGTATTTATGATCACTTTCAAAAATATTATCTTTTCATACGAAAAAGATAGTGCTTTACAATTGTTTTATTATCACTAGGCTTTCGAAATATGTTATTCACTTAAAAATCGATGGATCAGCTGTTTCATTACTGCTTTATAAAATTTTGCGTATTATATTGTTCTGTTGTGTTGAATCACTGAAGTTAGCTCCAAATTGTACAAATATCGGCTATATGCTTCTAAAACTGGAAGAATAAAAACTCGAAACTAAAAAAAGTTACATTGTTGATGATGATATACAACTAATTGTGTATTTATACGTATAAATTTACCGTGATGCTTAGTAACATAACCTACAAATGAACAACACAATTTGTTCTTGACATTGAAATTTTGCTTACAAAGGAAAATATACAAATTGACAAAGTATATTTATAAATCAAAAACATACAGTTCATTGAACTAAAACTGAAGTCAATTATTATTAATAATCACTATTGTAAATTAATAAACAACCATTATATATATAACACCTTTATTTTATATATTTATAGATTTATATATATATATTTATAACCTTTATTTCCTCCTTTCAATTACTATATAAATACAAAATAATTTATTACTATAGTAATAAATCTACATATGTATAAGAAAAAGAAGATAATACAAATATAGAAAAACTTACTAATACTAAATAAAAAAGGATAATGCAATATTTGATAACAAATTGTAAAAATCTGACATAATATCGTTTTTGTTTATAACAATCGAATAACATACAATATAACATAAATAATATATACAATATTAACATTCACTGACAATCTTCTTTTATATTATTTTCTTTCATATACACTAGTATATGGTATATGAAAGAGTATTCAATTTTTATTTTATGAAAAATGGTGGATTTATTTGACAAAGATAAGGGAAATATTTCATTGTCAACACAATTACAATCGTATGAAGATGAAGACCAAAAAAGATTGCCAACGATTATTAATTTACAAAAAACCTTTTATAGTATTAAAATTACAGATATTGAAAATAGAATAAACAGGTTAAAAACGAATTTAAACTTCATAAATACATCTCCTAATTACGTTATGCTTTTCTACATCTTAATACTATATAGTATGATAAAAGATAAAAATTAGGACATTTTTGAAAGTATTAGAGATCAGTATCGAAATTAATATCTAGGTTTGACGAAAGAAACGACAAATTACTAAATGAAATCGAAACTACAAATGAACAAACAGCCCTAGTTGATGCAGAAACGGCTGAAGAGATTGCAAATTTAAACAAACTACTTTCAACCCAAAATAATTTAGCAGAAAGTTTAAAAGAAAAGATCGACATCATAGAAAATGATCGAATAGAAAGTAAAAGATTACACGAAGAGAAAATAGAACTGTTTGCTCGAAAGTACAAAAAAACGAAAGTTGAATTAATTTCTCAGATCAAAGTCTTAAGTAACTTATAAAGATTTCTTTTCCTTATTCTTTTTACACTCTGCCATTCTTTGATATTTGTTCGTAAGAAATTATGTTTCTAAAGAAAAGTTCGACCATTTTTCTAGATGTGAGAATTAATGTTTTGGAAGATTTTAAAAAAATGCAAGATTTACTGAAAGAAAAGTTCCAAGCAAACGAGGTGCAAATGGTGGAGAATGAAAAAAGGATAAAAGAAACAATGGAAATTATTAATCGAAAGATTGAATTCGATAAGGAAATGTATTAATATCCTATTCGTTATACGTTTCATTGAAAAAATTTATCTTATCATGAACAAAAAATCAGGAGAAAGTTTTTCGTTAAAAAATGATTTACAGGACTTTTTCAATACAGGGTTAAAAATGAAATGTACGATTGTCTTCATGATTTAGCAATACAGTTTCAGAAAGAAGTTAACAAACATATAAATTTGCCAAATCAAAGATTAATGAGAGAAAATATTATGTTAAAAAATGAATTATTACAAATTTCTACAAGAGTTTCATCGAATACTGACACTAATATCATTCTTAAGTAATACTTTAGATTTCATTTTTCTTTATCTTACAAAAATTTGAAATATACTTTTCTTCTTTTTAAATATATTTATATTGAATATTTTTTATTAATAATTTTTCATAAAAATGTATAACAAACAACGCATGATATATTAATAATAAATTAATATATATAGTTATTTAACTTTATGTATATTATTTTGTAATAATATATATTTATGTAAGTTTAGTAACATTATATTCTTTTTGTGTATAGAAATGCAGCAATTGATTACAAAAAGAGAATGGGTGTACGAACTGCCTTTATAAGAGAAAATATAGTAATCGCGAAAGTACAGAATGAAGTGCTGAAACGATTAAGGAAGAAGTTTTACAATACAAAAGGATATCTTTCATCTATTAATATTCTTGATCCTG